>PVJH01012522.1:0-64100 GCA_004026705.1 Nesogale talazaci | reverse complement strand
TATCTTACACTGTCCAATATCTCCCTTCACCCACTTCCCTGTTGTCCATACCCCACGGGAGAGGTTATATGTAGATTCTTATCATCAGTTCCCCTTTCTACCCCATCTTCCCTCCACCCTCCTGGTGTCACCCCTCTCACCACTGTCCTGAACGGATCATCTGTACAGGATTCCCACTCCTGTTTTTACCCATGTACATCCTCTGTTCTAGCCATATTTGAAAGGTAGAATTGGGATCATGATAGTGGGAGACAGGAAGCATTGAAGAACTAGAGGAAAGTTGTACGTTTCGTCATTGCTACAGTGCACCCTAACAGTATCATCCCCTCCCTGCTACCCCTCTGTAAGCGGAAGTCTATTAGCTACAGATGGACTTTGGGTCCCCAAACTGTACTCACTTCATTTACAATAAGAACATTTTCATAACTTAGATGCCTGATAACTGATCCCTCGGCACCTCCTGCTCACACAGACCGGTGTGCTGCTTCCTTGTGGGCTTTGTTGCTTCTGAGCTAGATAGCCGCTGTGTGTTTACTTTCAAGCCTTTAAGACCCCAGATGTTAAATCTTTTGATAGCTGGAGACCATCAGCTTTCTTCACCACAATTGCTTATACATATATTTGTCTTCAGCCATTCCAATATGAAGGTGAGCGCACAATGATATGATTTTATGTTCTTTGATGCCGGGTTCCCAATCCTGTTGAGACCTTGTGATCACACAATCTGCTGTGCTTCTTCCATGTGGGCTTTGTTGCTTGTGAGCTGGATGACTGTCTGCTTACCTTCAAACCTTTAAGAACCCAATCACTATACCTTTTGATAGCCAGGCTCCATGAGCCCTCTTCGCCACAAATGCCTATGCACTTTTGTCCTTAGCAATTGTGTCTGGAAGGTGGACATTATGGCAAGTCAACTTAATAGAACAAAGTGTTCTTTCATCGAGGAATTTCTTAAGTGGAGACCCAAAGTCTATCTGCGGCCTTAATACTGAACCTATAAATATGTGCACATAAATCTATTTCCCTATATGCATATATAAATATATTTACCTATGTACATGCCTGTATCTAGACTTCTAAAAATGCCCACAGCCTCTTATTTCTTTTCTCTATTTCCTTTTACTTCCCTCTTGTCCCACGATGATACTCTGCCTTCATTTGGGATTCGGTAATTTCTCTCAGTTATCTTACCCTCGATCAATCCCTACCGGTCCTCACACACCCACCTTGCCCCTGATTTTGGATCACTTGCCCCTTGTCCCTGGGTTAGTCAACACCAACTGTTTCCCCCCTCCCCCTCCCCCTCTCCCATGTCCCCCAAGAACCATCAGTCCCATGGTTTTTTTTCTTCAGACTGGTCATCCAGCCTATCTTATCAAGATAGACCTGTAAAGATGATAGTATAGTAAGACAAAGTGACAAAGGAAAACCAAACAATGAATACAAGAAAAAATGTCCAGAAACTATATATAAATGAATAATAATAATAAAGCAAAACCAGTAGATAGTTCAAGATCTGTTTGCTGACCTCTAGGAGAGACCTCCATTCAAGTTCGATGGGATTTCAGTGCCCTGGCCCCAAAGTCTATCCTTGGCACTCCCTCAGGACCTCCATGCTTTGCAAGCCCCGCTGCTCTGCTGCTCGCACTTAGTTTTCCTCTGTGTGGTAGGGTCAGATCGTCTGCAATCCCAACACTGTGTCTCCAGTGTTGCACCCCCTAGGGGCTTGGATGAGCAAGGGACATCATGTCTCATAGGGGAGATGGCCATCTGGTCCTCCCTATGCATTGCCTGTTCTCAGTGGGGAGATCTGAAGGCATGGTGGGCCAGGATACATTCCACTCTTTTTTCCTTCCCCTTCATTTGCTCCCATGTGCTCTGGTCAGACATGGCCCTCTTCAGCACTGTCCTCTAAAGTAAATTCTTCTGGATGGGAGGGGCAGCTGTCCACATGATTGGGATTAGGGCCAGTCTCTCAGACCCCTCCACTGACTCCCCACTCCATGCCACCTTGCAGCTTTCATGTTCTGGAACACCAGATTTAACTCTGCCCACCCTTTCCCTGTGGAGATATAAGCAATACTCTCCCCTTGGGTTGGTTAGTGCCCTGGTCCCCAGCTACACATTGTTGTCTTCCCCCCACCCCTGCCCCTCCTTTTTGGTTGGCAACCATAGATAGCCCTGGACTTAGTCTGACCCCTGCCATATTGCCTGTATCTCCTCCCATTAATTTTTAGTAGCCATTTTCCCTATTCCCCTTTGCATTTTTTTAAACTCACCTCAGAGGACTCATGCTGTAGTTGTCCTCTTGCATTTGACTGACTTCACTTAGCAACGTTTCCTCCACCTCTTCCTATGCAGCAATATGCTTCATGCGTTCATCACTGTTTTTCAGTGATGCATAGTATTCCATTGTATGTATGTACCACTGTTTTTTAATTCATTCATTGGTTGATAGAAATCTGGGTTGTTTTCAACTCCTTGCCATTGTAAACTGTACCACAATGAATATTGGAGCACAGATATCTGGCTGTGATTTGTTTCTTTCCTAAGAGGCTTACTTGTGTGAGAATTGTATCTGAAACATTTATAGCCTCTTAATTCCTTAATAGATCCCATAATATTGAGAATGGCCTGTGATTTTTATGTGGCCATTTCAATGAAATTTCAAACCCACAAGAAAAGCAGAGAGTGCATTGGAAAGGATACTTGATACCAGAATACATAAAGAAGCAAAGAGGACGGGGGATTGCCTGATCTCAGCCTTATAGAACTTGGCTTTGGAGAGCTGACACTGATGCTAGAGATTCTCCTTCTCACCTATGAAGTTAGAAGATATGAGACGTATCTACTATACATACACATGCACGCACACATTATTTTTTGGTTCTTTTTGCTTTGTTTGTTGCAGTTTGCTCTTGAGTTGAAGCCAGTATGTTGGAGCTTTATCAAGCAGCATTATACAACAGTACCTTGACATTCACAAAGAACATGAATTGAACTACAGAATGTTGTGTAACAATGCTATTTTTGTTCTTTCTCTGAGTACTTTATTTTTCAATGTCATTTTCCACAAAGAAGCAATTTTTAATCACTTTCCCAGATTCAACAAGAAATAAAGCGATATTTAGATGCTGGATGATTAGATGTGCTAATTCATGAGTATAAGTATTTATCCTGAATGCCAGGCATATCATGCTTTTAACTTAAGTTAATATCACAAAAAGCATAAATTACTGTATTTCATAAATCTTCATAATACTTTAACACTACAGCTATATCTATCAAAGCATTGATAATGTTTAAAATAGAAAATATAACATTGTGACTACTCTCAAAATTTTTACAGGAGAGAATATTCTCATGTGTGAAGTTACTAAAGTGTGGTAAGTATAATCCCAGATTACAAAGGAACCATGAGTCAAAATTGGGATACCTCTTAAAATAGCTATAGAAGCAGCTAAATCAGAGAGTAGCTTGGAAAAGTGAGTTATTGCTGCATTTATTGTTTGGTGCAATTGAGTTAACTCTGACTCATACTGACTCCATGCAGGTAAGAGAAGAAAGACCAGTTTTTCTACATGATGATGACAAAGATTTGGAAAAAAATACTTTATTATCTTTATTGGGAATGGTAACAGTAATTAAAGAGTAGAAAATTTTTTTCCACTGAGGGGGGAAATCCCTGAAATACTAAATACAATTTGAAATATCTTTTATGGGTTCCATTAAACACAGAGCCTATAGTCTTGTTGACTAGTATTCAAATTATTAGGCTCTCCATGAACAACTTCCTCTGCTGTTACAGGACCAGAAGACCTGGATGTCGCCCAGATACCATTGCTAAGGATCTTGATAAACTAGTCTAAAGAAGAATACTAATCAAAAGAAGAGCAAAATTAGAAATTCTTGTGGACTCTAGGCTAGCTGCAGAAAATGGGGCTGGATGAATACCTGAAATCATTTCCTAGCTGCTAGTTGTCACCTTGTTGATCATTCACAATAATACGTGACATAAAAACATATGAAACGCTACCAATCCTGTGTTGATACATTTGAATTATATTGTTGGTGAAGGTGTCATTGACTTTCAGAAGATCAAACAAATCTCTCTTGGAGAAAATGTGGTCGTCCTATGTTAGTCCAGGTAGACGAGAGAAACAAATTCATAAACACTCATATGTGTATAAGAAAGAGTTTTCTTTATAAGAGCAGTTGAATGTTGCAAAAATATCCCAATCCAGGGCAGGTCAAGTCCATAAATCCAATATTAGCCCATATGGCTGGTACCAATATACAAAATCCTTTTCTGACTCATGAAACACATGCAATGATGTCAAATGCAGGAAAATCATAGGCCAATGGGCAGGAAGTGGGTGATCTTGTGGATCCAGTGGCATTGTAAGCATCTCAGTGCTGACAGAGGTCTCCAAGTGGCTTCTCCAGCTCAGGGCACTAGCATAGTTCACTGTGACTTGTCAGCTGCAATGCCTTCCTGGAGGAGAGCCAAGAGAGAGAGTATGTCTCACGTCTGGTAGAAGGATACAGAAGAATTCCCAGAATCCTCAGGGGAAGGCTATGTCCACACAAAGGCCTCATTGGCTATTTAATGATCTACACTCTAGACTCCACCCCTTCACTCAGAATCCTCTCAAATTGACAGAAGATTATATAACTGCCGCAATCCTTAAAAGCAAAGATGAGGAGACTTCATGTCATGTTTTTTGGACACGTTATCAGGACGGACTAGCCCCACAAAAAGAATGTCAGACTTGGTGGATAGTCAGTTAAAAGGGCTGGTACTCAATCAGTTGACACAGTGGATGACGTAATGGCCTCAACCATAACAGTGCAAGGATGGCATGGAATCAGGCAGTTTTGGTCTATTGTACACAGAGTTATAATTAGAGAGAACTGGCTCAATGAATTATAGCAACAACCCTTCCTAGAGAATTTTGTGCTTTTTGATTTACACCATATCAAAATCGCAGTGTTTACTTCCTCTGGTGATTCAAACTGTGTTGTTTTTAAATGTTGTTTTAGTTTTTTGTGAGTGGTAAAGTCTGAAGAGGAAATACCAAGGCAGTAGGGTGGATGGAATAGAAACTCTAAAAAATAGCCCTTGGCATGAGTTAATGAATTGTTATGATTGGCGGGGCATGGGCACTCTCACAAAGCTTCCAGACTTTTATGTTATCAAAATTCAGTTTTCAATTTTCTGAAATCTTTCTAATAAGTCCATTTGATCATTCTGTGTCCTTCCAAAAAAAAAAAAAACACTGATAGCACCTCTTTGGAATCCCCAAAATAGTCCTGAGTACTCTCTGAAGTGACCTCTGTCTTGAATCTATCTGCCCCAACAGATTCCTTCAGAAGCCACTGTATCAATTGGACCTTCACTCTCTGAATAATATTGGTAAATCCAAGACTCTTCCCTATTTATGATGTGTTCCATGAAATTGACTTCATTAGCTTCGATCTTATTAAAATACAAATAGAAAGATTGACTCTGAGGCTAACTGATCTTCAGCAAATACTTTTGGCGTCCATTCAGTTGAAAGTTTGCTATGGTCGAGATGGTCAATGAAAAGCCCATATGGCCCATAACCATATGAAAGCCCATTTTAAGTGCCCATCCCTTCAGTGGCTTCTGAACATGCTCTCATTCATAGAGAGTAACAAGCTTTCATATTATATCATATTTGAGGTCTTCCCAAGCTTACTTAAAATGCTTGATCCATCTGCAAATTGCTATTTTGTGTGGCATGGCACTCTTGTAAACTTGGGGTTTTCTTATTTAAATCAATGATTTTGAAAGAATTCCACTTTAGTTTTGATTGAAAAAAAATCACCTCATCATCAGTATCATTTTTACCTGGGGCAATATAAATATTATTTTAATTGGCAAGCATTCTGAGGAGCTCTGGTGGTATATTGGTTATAGAGTGGGATCCTAACTCCAGCATCAACAGTTTGAAACCACCAGTCTCTCCAACAGAGAAAGATGGGGTTTTCAACTACCATGAAGTCTGATAGTCTCAGAAAGTGCAGGGTCGATTCTAGCCTATCATAAAGGGTTACCACTTGGGATCAACTCAATGGCAGTTATTTTGGTTTTGATAATGAAGCTAAGACAAACATGTGACAGTGCTTTATTGAAGGTATCCAGTGGTCACAGGGACATATTTAAGCATGTTTTGTTTGGAATGAATCCACTAATGTATGAAATCAGACACTAAAAGCAATATATACTTTTTTATAGTAGTAATAAGGAAAGCAAATAATCATTTGAAAATGGTAAAGGCAATAACACAAAACACTATACAGTCTATTATCATTTGCACTCTCTCCTAGATCTTTTTAAGACTAATCTACAAGACAAGGTTTGCATAACTTTATCTCTTTTTGCCACCACTAAATTGCAAGGCAGGAACCATAGTGCTAACCAAAAGGTCAGTAATTCAAAACCACCAGCTGCTTTTAAGGAGAAAAGAGAAGGTTTTCACTCCCATAGTGATTGACAGTTTAGGAAACCCACAGGATGAGTACTGATGGGCCCAAAAGATCAGTATGAGTCAGTATTGAAGTGATGGCAGTCAACCTTCTTGGTCACCCTGGAAAAGTTGTGTGTCTAGCTGGGTGCAGGGATCAGATTAGCTTCTCTCTTATCCTGTTCCAACTCTGCCATATATGTTTTTTATAAAAGTAATTTTTTTTGTGGTGAAAGCATTCCTGATTAAATGAAGTCTAGTGATAAAGCAGTGGGCTGTGTTTTAGAGAGTGAAGGAAAGAAATGCTGCCATAAAATAAAGACTGAATGAAAATGTAGGTACACAGAATCAGTATTAACTCACATATCTAGGTTTTCCTTTGAGAAAAAGAGAAAATGGGAAATATCTGAGTTTTAACATGAATTATTCCTCTCATTTAGAGGCCATATTTTACTTCTTGCATACGTACATATATTTGAAAGAGATATTCAAAAATACTATGTCATCTATTTCAAGTAAATTGCCAACTTAAATCAGTGTTACCATCCACATCTCCAAGATTGGGACTTCACCAAGTTTAATGCTGTTGAGTCTGAGGACATGATGGCTGAGAAGCGCCTCATCCCATATGGCTGTGGAGTCAAGTACATCACTCACCCTGGCCCCTTGGACAAGTGGCAGGCCTGCATTCATGAAGGCTGGGTAGCCCTGCACTGACCCCTTGTATCCACCAAATCACCAAATAAAATTGAACTTCCTGATATAAAAACAAAAACAAAATCAGTGTTACCAAAAGCTGTGGTAGCAATTGTATAATACCGCTTGTTGTGATCGACCTATGGGACTGACATGATACCTGTATTAGCTCCCACTCAAAGGGTTTTGAAAAAAACAAATGAACCGCTATGAATCGAATTTTTTCTTACATTTAATTTTGTGGGCATTTCAGAAACCATACACAGAAAAACGCACCAATTAAATTGTTTCTACTTGAGCTATTATTTTGTGTTAAAAGAATTGCACAACAATTAGCAATACTCTCCAGCCGCTGAGGTCTGCATCAGTCCTTTCTGCAAGATGGAACCTGAGGCGATTTTAAGAAACAAACCATGACCAACATCAGTCTTGATTGACCAATGTGATTCATAAGGCAACGTTGAATCCAAAGAGTAACTTCTGTGGAGATCTGATAGACAAGTTAAGTTTAAGGCAGAGAGGTCCCCTCAGAAGGTCATGGTTCGGGCATTCCTAATGGGTAATCTTGATAGATTTCTTAAAGAACATAGGAGAGTCACAAGGGCTAATTATAATAGAGTTTTTTCATAGTGAGTAAAATACTTTTTTCTTATCACAACAATGCATTTAGTCTATTCTTCTGGGGTACCAAGGGCTATCCTTCTAGAGCTGTGTTGGTAACCCTTACCCCATCTACCCTACTGCCCCAGTTTTACCCCTTCATATTTGGTTTTATTCCCAAATTTCAAAGAACATTTAAAGGAAAGCAAGCTAAATCCCTTGAGGATGCCTAAACAGACATTGTGACAGAGTATACATTCAAAAGTGCAGAATTCTTTAGAGGCAGGATTAAAGAGATGAAATGTCACATTCAGATGTCTATAGACCTGCAGGAGTATACATCAAGAAAGAAGAACTTCAAATTATAATATTTTGGCATTTTGTAAAGCTTTTTATGATTGGTGGCAACACAAGAGGGCTTCCTGGAAAATTTGAGTTAAAAGATAATGGGTCTTTTTTTTTTCAAAAACTTTTTGAAGCCCCCTCATACTTATTGATGTATAATCCAAACTTTTTCTTTTTTCCTTTCTTTTTCAGGACAAACAAATTTCTGAAACAGGGTCATTTTCTCTCTCAGTAGAGGAAAAATACTAATTATATCAGACATAGTAGCATTACCATTAATAATGCAACTGAAACTGATGTATTTGGGGGGGTGTCTTTTTATGGACATAATAATTTATAAGTTTGATTGCTTCTAGTTGTTCATGTAATTTTTCTTCATTAATCTCAGTTCTGTTTATTTTGCTTTTTGAGAGAAAATCTCAATACTTTCGAGTCTTCAGAATGAGGTCAATTTCCTGCATTATTTATTTTTCCTTTGGGTCCAGGTTTACAGAATCACATGATTTATAAGTCTTAGTAGATAACACATTTTGATTATTAGCCTATATATGGTTATCTCTTATGTATGCAAATAATTGATTAGTTATATCTAATCATCTATACACTCAACTACTTATAAACCTACCACCTCACATCAGTGCTTGGACAGAGGTTAAAAAAAATCTTTATCTTACCATAGTTTCCCCCATTTTCCCACTCCTTGGTACCTCTCATCTAAAGGTAACCATCATCCTAAATCTGGATCCTTCTTTTCTTTTTCTATATTTTATGGTATCTTTATGTATTTTGTTACTATTTTTGTAACTATCAACATCCTGTGTTCTCATCTTCCCAAGTAAAAACATCGGGAAGTACAAGTAGCAACATGTAGTGTCTGAAGAATCATGCCATAAGTCACAGAAATCTGCAACAGTGCTTGTCAGAGAGGATAATTCTCTTTCAACTACTGAGTGACTTAGAATTACTTGAGACTTGGACTAGGATCTTCACCCTATTCACATATATACATGCACCTTACTTGGTTCACTTTTGATTTTTAATTTTTTGTGATACTTTTTGTGAAATTTATACAGCAGATCAGTTTCCCATTTGATTGTTCGTACATATATGTTCTGTGGCATTAATTGCATCTTCCACAATTTGCCATTACTTCCCCTGTTTCCATTCGGAATTGTGTTTCCTTCCATCTAGCTTTTCTACCTATTTTGCTATTTTCAATTGTGCTTTGGGGTAAACTGTTTCCTTTTGACCTTGCGTAATTGGTTGTTTTGGGGACAGATTGCTTTCTGATGCTGCTGCTTGCTTTATGAGCATACTGTTTAGCTGTAAAGAACTGGTTTGTTGTCACGTCAGAAGGGTGTCTTAAGTCATAAGGAGTTCCTCCAGATCATCAGGCAAGTAAGTTGGTCTACTTTTTTGTGAGGATTTGATTCTTTTTGCACTCCCACTCTCTCTAGGACAATGATTCTTAACCTCTCTGTCAGACTCTTAGGGCTTCTTAACTTCCTTTTTCTCTGGATCTGAAGAGATCAGTAATTTCATTTTAGCTGGTGATTCACAAGCCTTCAAATCTCTGATGCTACCCAACAAATAAGCACACACATTTTTTTCTTTACAAACTTTGTTGTGCTAATTGTATGTTTGTGTGTTAATTGTAACACAGATGTTCTTCATATTTTTGCCTAGAGTTTCCATCCCACAGGATATTTGGTTATGTCTAAGAAGTATCCTTAATTGTGCCCCTTGGGTGTATTACTGACTAGAGAAATATCAGCAACCAACACAATATCTGCAGCTGAGTGTACTCCTTTACACATCCCCATACCTCTTTAGCTTATCTATCTTTCTATATATCATTCATCTATGAGTGCTTATTAATACTGTTGCTGTAGAGTTCTACAATAGTAGGTATAACTGTCTATGTTGCAGTAAGAACTATAGTTGCCCTTTATTCTGGTGTTCCTCCCAGCCAGCTTTTGCATTAGTCATGATGTGCTACCTCTCTCCATATCGTGTACTGCCTTTCACTTCCCCATTATTAACAAATGTCTAGTGAGTCATTTTCCACTGCACCTCTCCCAGTGCTTTTTTTCTGTTGTGTGTAAATATTTTCATATTTCAATAATAGTAGTTTCATACAGTAGGAGTCCTTTTGTGATTGATTTGTTTTACTAAGCATTAGGGTTTTGGGGGAAATGCTTCACATATTCATCATTATTTTTTATCCTTTTATGCTATTCTATGGTGCGTACATACCACACCTTATCCATTTATCTGCTGATAGGCACTAAGGTTGTTCCTGTCTTTGCCCTATGATGAATAATGGTGGAATTAAGATGAGTGCTCAAAAATCTATTCATATGATAGCTCAAACTATGTAAATATATATATTTATATATATTGAATTGCCAGTATTTCTCATTCTAGAAATAAAACAGGAAGTTCATATTACTTTTCAAACTGGTTGTACCATTTTATATTCTGACCAACAATGTATAGGACCCCTAATATCTCACTGTGCTTCACTATTGAGCATATAGGAAATGATCAATATTTTAAATATTATAATTACCTATTAAGGAGGAAAGTTCTATACTGGAATTCAGTTCTAGAGTCTTAAACATATACAAATTTTTTTCTATAGCCTCGTAAATCCTAAATATCTGAAAATTAAACAGAAATCACTAAAAAGTCATCATTTATTTACAAAGGTTCTATATCTTAACATATGCCAGGGAAGGATAATTGCTCATTACATTTTTATAAAGGTAAACCTTGCACAGTTAACTATATGCTATTTACTTATTATACTTTTGTCGCTGATAATATTGGAAAATTAAAGAACCAGCAAACAGTATGTATGAATACATTCACACCAATGGTTACAGCGATAGTTCAGAAACTACCTTCACACAATGTATACCTTATACTCAACAGAGTCTAGTAGAAGATTTAGAGACTCACTGCTTGATTGTGTTAGAACACATTAATTTTCAGGTAGCTTCAAAGCATTCCAGTTATTTCATTTGGCTTGGTTCAAGTTCATTGAGTTATTATTGTTTATATTTCTTCAATCTCCTCCAAAGGACACGTTTATCATGCATTTTATTTCTCTGCAATTTCAAGGGAGGCCTCTGTTGAAATCATCTGCTATAAGCTAGAATACATGGGGCTGCTTTCCTCCCAGTACACAATGACCATCTATAAATATGGCTATAATAGACTCTCCTAAGGATTCGTTTTAGTGCCCTCATATTTCATTTCATGAATGAGTAGGAAGCTTGGACGGTTACTACCTAACCAAAAGAAACTAGCTTCTGGAGCATGGTCATTTTCCCTATTAGTGAAAAAGCCTGACTCGAGCAAGACTAACCTCTGTTGTATTTACACATTACTGCAGCAATAGGAATTAAGATGCATAACCTGCAGTAGCACATCTTTAAAGAACACAGACTCCTTGTTCTAATGGTAGCTGTAATTTTTGCATGTGAAGCCATCTCAAGTAAATTAAGTGGCCACATCTAAAATAATGGCTTCCAATTTCTTCCTAAAATGTTGCTTACTTACAGAAGAATGGCTTCGTTAAAATTTTATGTTATTTCTTTTCAAGTTTTTTTTCTATTCAGATCATACATATTATTCCCTTATGCTCTGCATCCTATAATGCTAACATTAGTATGAATATAGTTTACCTTATATTTGCTTAAGAAACTAATGACACAACTTTCCAATGTAGCATAGGAGATAGTTACTTTTGTGATAGTTCAGATGGGACACCAGAAAAAAGGCTTCATCCATGCTCTCCTGCCTATTTGGGTGTCTGAAATGTTACCAGCCACATTACTACTCTTTAAACAACAAAGTGTACTCTTCGAAATGCAAGAAACTTCAGGAAGAATGACGGTACATAGATTATGTTCTACTCCAGTCCCACCCCCATACTGTCACTTCCCCCCCTTTTGCATTTTCTTGCTCGGTCTGCCTGTTTTCTCATACTGTCTGCTCTCCTCCATGTTCTGAAAGCAAGTCCCCTTGCATCTCTCCAGCACCAGTTCCAACATGGCCACTGTTGGAAAGCTTCTCCTGACATCTCTTAGCTGAACCGATCATTATTTCCATGTCTTATACATGTCACAGCTACTATGGTCTCACCTTAGGTGATATTAAGATAGGATATGATAATAAGCCTTATGCAACCACTCTAATACTTATGCACAATTTGTTCAAAGTCCCAATTTTACCCCCAGGAAAACCACACAATGATGCTGGATACAGGAAGATCACAGGTTGGTAGCTAGAAAGTCTTGTGGACCCAGTAGTTGTGGAAGTCTCTCAATGCTGGTGTGGGTCTCCACGTGACTTCTCGAGTTCTCTGAGTGTCTGAAGAGCAGGAAGGGAAAGGAAGAGGGATAGTGTGCCAGGCCTCCAGGGAAGAGGAATGGGAGGTCCCAGAATCCTCATGGTTAGATCAAGTTCACAAGGAGATGTCTTCAGGCCATGACCTGACAGGCTAGACTGTGTTTCTTCATTCTTTTATCAAGTTGACATGAAATTTTCTAACTTCCGGGCTACCATTGAGCAGATTCAGTGACCGCACAGGACAAAGTAGAACTGCCTCTGTAGTTTCTAAAACTATCAACTCTTTATGGGAATAGAAAGTCTCATCTTTGTCCCTAAAAGAGGAATGGGGTGACTAAATCCTACTTTATAGCATTACAGGAGTTTTGTTTTGAATCTATTCTTTTATAGGAATAATACCTTCATTTCATGTGTCAATATTAACCAAATGCAACTTCCGTTACTTTATTCAAGGCTTTGAATTGGTTCCTCCTTGTTCAGTCAAGAGCAAAAATAAATAAATAAAACCAGAACAGAACTGAATTTGTAAAATGTGGGTGAACTGGACAGGGGAAAAATAAGAGCAGAGCCCCGACCTTTAGACATCGAAACTTAAGCTTCCTCCTACAAAACAAAGTCAGTGTACATGTTGTACAACAACGAAACCTCTTGATCAACAGAATCAAAAACAATGATGCCAGCTCAAAGACAGTGGGTGACTTCATTGCTTTGCAGGTGTGTTGCCCACCATAATTCTGTCATAAAACAGTCTCCAGAATCAGGTTCCTGAAGGCACTCAGTAACCTTCTCACGGATTTCCCAGGCATTCAGTCTGTTTTGTTTGGTTGGTTATGGTTTCATCATGTCATTTAATGTCATTCAGTATACTCACATTTTACAATTTTGTTTCTGTCCTGAGTACGATGGCCATGAATGAACCACTTTGAGTTGAAACCATGGTTTGTTGTCCTTAAGGAGTAAATTCTAAATCGAGTTTAGTGCTTGACAGCAGAGTTATCTTTTAAACATATGAATGAAAATAGATGGTTCTATAAGCGCAGTTCCTCACAAGTATGCTTAAATATGATGACCGCCAACTTTTGTCTAGAAAAAACGTATAGGAAAATGTAATATAATTATGCAGATCCATCAAGCCATTGATATATTTCTCATCTCATTCATACCCAGAAAGGAGAAGGGTAGCACTAATCCTCAGATGATGGCATTTTCATGGGTCTTAGGATTCAGAGAATGAGTAGGAGACTTACCTGGTGTATATAAAACTTTTGGCAGAGAAAAAGTGTACTCATTCAAGGCAAACACCAAGTGGTTGCCTCTGATGACTTCACATCCCTTGACGACGGCAATCGCCAAGTGTCTCTGAGCCAGTTAGAAAACTCCATCTCAAAGAGATCAATTAATTCAACAAATATCAATTTTAATAGGAAGAAAAACCCAAAAGGCATTAGTTTAGAATTCACTTAGCGTCATCATCAAATCTCTCTCACTGCCAGCAAGTTGACGCTGATTCATAGAAACCCCTTTGGGGTCTGAGACCATGACTGTTACAGGAGAAGAAAACCCAGGCTTTCCCTCAAGGAGACAATGATGGTTTTGAATTGCCTGCCACATGGCTCACAGTCCAACATTTAACCACCAGGGTTTCTCTAAAGAAGGAGCACCCACTAAACCCTCTCAATGTGATGCTGTGTCAGTGCAGACAATGATAGGGCATTGACCAGCCATGCCTCTTCCTCAAAATCCCTGGTCTTTTTGTGTCCATCTTTATAGTGATTGAGTCAATGCATCTCACTAGGAGTTTCCTTCATTCTGAGGGTTCTGGCAGTTGGCTTATCCTGATGACACCTCCAAAGCCCGTGAGTCACACAATGCATTGTCAGGATCCAGACGATCTTTCACAGGCTAATTTGCAGAAATAGATGATCAAGCCTTTATTATTACTCTTTCTTTGTCTAGAAGTTCCATTGAAATCCTTCTACCATGGATGACCCTGCATTTCAAATATTGGTTACATGGTTTCCAGTCTTGCAACAACTTGCAAACCACCAATGTACAACCACCTACAGGTTGTGGAATATGTGTGGTATGCCATGGTATGCTGTGGTATCCTATGCTGTGGTGTACTATGCTATGCTCTCAGATTGAATTTTAAATTATAGCATATCATAGTGTATGCATGGTATTTCATTTTATGTCAGTAACATAGAATGTGTATCTATATAACATATATAATATATACATATATATTACTTACCTTTTGCTTGGCTGACTCCTCCTCCAGTATTCATTCCAAGAATCTTGCCTTGACACCCAAGACTGATTTGAAGGCTTACTGTTTTGCTCTGATAGTGCACTATAAATCCATCTATATAAGCCATATATTACTTCGATGACTTCTCAGGCTCCACATCTTTTCTGTGAGACCTTAAGTGTGGAGACACATAGGCGATATACAAGAGTTGAATCAAAAACCTTTGCCAAAAACATAAATGACCAATTAAAAAGCCACAAAGGAAAAGGTAGTTGATTTTCATTGGAGAATGAGGATAGCACTGCTTGAAACCTGAAAGACTACACTCCTGCTATGAGGCCCATGACCTTAGCTCAAGTCCTATTTTCTCCGAGAGTCATTGATCTACTTGCAATGTTTCACATCTTCTTTGACTTATTTTGCTTCCCATTATTTTCAAAAGAACTATCTATTGGAAAGCTTGCTGAATTACCTCCTATCCTAAGTTGAATTTTCACCCTTCACCCAATAGTGTCATTTGCTCCAAGGTTTCCCTCCCCATTTTCTGGACTACTTGTACTCCTCCTTCCCAAGTCTTCTTCATATGCTTTTGTTTAAGTATACTTAGAAAACTGTGCCTTTTTTTCTCTTCTGTTCACAAATTTCCTATAAATAGTTAAATGAGTTAATTTCTAAGAAATTGTACCTTGCAAATAGAGTGTATAAACCTTAAAATGATAAGTGGTTTAAGTTCATCGACCTCAGCTGCACATTCACTAGATGAATGAGTCAACCCTTCAAAACTCTAAATCCTGCCATCTCATGTCTTCCCATGTCTTGCATCATATATTTTTACGGGCACTATCAGATATCTTTACTTCCGAGTCTCCCAGCACTTCAATTTGCTTTTTGGTTTGTTTCTTTGCTTTCCTTTTTCTCAGTTATCATTCCAGTACATTCCTATTTTACAAATTTGCTTCCATCCTTGAGAGAAATATGCCACTATTTGCTCCTATAAAAATGTACAGTCTCAGAGAGCCTAAAGAGCCAAAGCCTACTCTGTTCATTCAGATAGCCATGCGTCAGGATTGACTCGATGCCTGTGGGTTCGACACGAGTCCGTGGCAGCTTCCATCCTGATGGCTGACCTGTGAAGGACTTGACACTTGTAAACCTCCAAAATCCTGTGAGACATTTCTATGAAATCTTTCTCTCTCCTCCCTCACACTCACTCATCCACTCAGTTAATCACTCACTCAGTCTGGGCTCTCTCAAGAAGAAAAAATGTGATATACTGATAGATGTTTTTGCTAATTTTTCCTCTCTAGAGAACACAGCCGAAGGTATGTCTTGAAATTAGATGATCTGAATTCAGATTCCAGCTTTTCCACATGAAATTTTTGTCATCTGAAGCAAGATATCTGATCTCTTTGTGTCAGACTTTCCCTGTCTATAAAATACTAATAAATTAGTTATAGATACTTAAGTCTTTAGCATAGCATTCAGCATATAGTAAATTTTCAATAATATTTATCATCGCCACTACCATGATTCCTCCTAGAATTACTAATGCTGTTGTGTAGAAAGTTTCTCTTCTTTTCCCAATACACAACATGAAATTTAGTCTGAGTTAGGCATTTCACAAAGATTCTAAATGAGATGATACATGGAAATATGGATGGGTCAGGTGGAGAAATGAACCAGATGATGAAGAGTGGGACATTTAAATAACAATGCATGAGACTATTCTTCAGGATACTATAGTGGCAAATATATTGCTTTGTGTATTAGTCAATACCAATTTACAACTATACAATACCAAAAGTGAACCCTACTTTATACAGTGGACATTAGTTAATAATAATATGTAAGCAATAGTTCATGAAGTATTCATTGGAATCATACCACACAAATGCAAGATGTTAATAATAGGAGAAATTACATGCAAAGAAGAAATAGTATATGTAGTAATACCCTGCACTTTTATTTAAATTTTCTGTAATTTTTTTCTAGAATAAAATCTATTTAAAAGAAAAAAATAAGAATATAGTAAAGACAACCATACATTTTTACAGCATTATGAAATTCAGATTATCAAAGACAGAGAGAATAGAAGAAAATTCTAGATATGTCAATAATAATCAAATGGATTCTTAGGGAAGCAACACACACACACACACACACACACACACACACTTGGAAATTTGAAGACAAGTCTTCAATGTAAGTTAAGCCCAAAAGAGATTAGCACATATCTGTGAGAATTCAGAACGAACTGTGCTTGAGCTGGTGAAGGACACACCTGGTGTATCAATGCTCAGAGAGCTTTCTCTGAGCAGACAGACCAGAACAGTCAAAGAAATAGGGGAGATCCATGGGGAGGAAAACATCTTAACATCCAGGATGATAGTTCCTCACCCACAGACAAGCTTACATAGGCTGAGGCAAAAATTGAAGAATATGTAAAGTTTACCTCCAGTGGTAAACAAAATAAACTCTTTAGTTATTTGTATTTTGTAGCACTGGAAATTATTTGAGATGAAAGAGCATGGCAGGATAAATGCATTAGAGGTTTCTGTAGTCTGATTATCAAAGACCAATTATATTCAGGTGGAGTTACAAACTCAAAGATGACAGAGAATCAGGTATTTCTCCAAGTGATATCTTCGCATACAAAATGTGGGACAAAATTATTATAAGCATTAAGCAATGTAATATACAAAGCTGTCAAGCAGTGTCTGGTACATGAAAAGCCATATGCATTGGTATTTTTATCAGCAAGAGTTAAGAGTCAATGCAGTTTCTGGCAATTCTTAGCTTTAAAGCTCGACCGTGAAAGAAGATAGCTGAGATAGGGCTACAAGGAAGATTATTGGAGCTAAGGATATCAAGACGTGAAAAGGCCAATTCGTGAGTATTAACATCTCTGATGCATTATTTATTCTTTAATAAATGAAGGAAACTTACTAGGACAATAACAGGCGAGCACCCACAAAGCCATTTATTACCATCTTTGGAGGATATAGAAAGCTCAAAGGAATAATGTGGCAACATACCTTCAAATTTGCCAGGGGTGAAGAAAAATCTTGAATCTGAGCTAACTGAGCATAAGAATAAAAAAATTACCTGTTGGCTGTGCTATTGGAAAATAAAATCCTCAAAAGACAGCCAGATTTCAGCAGAGTCAATCTAAGAATTCTGAGATTAGTTTGAAGATATAAGAGGACTTTAAAAAGATTGTGAGAAATTTCATTATCTTTTAATTTCAATTTTTCATGAAATTTATGAAATCCCTTGTATAGGAAAATTCATAAATTAAGGAAAGGCATTGTTGATGAAATGAGAGAAGGGCTAGGAGATAGGTACAAATTTGTTATGTCCCCTGTGAGTTTGGTCTTCTTGAAGTGACTGAGATAAATTAGGCATTTCTGTGAAGGTGCTGACTGCCTTATAAACAGACCACTAATAAAGAAAAATAAAAAAACTCCACTCTTCACACAGCAACACCTATACATTTATAAAGGATAAACCTGCTCCAATAAGTATATTTCTTTTTTAATTTATTATTTTTGTTTTTATTATGAGATGATATCTAGAATTTTTCTGTGTGAATTCAATCCATTTATTTCTGTTACAAGAAAGCAATCAGTTGCTGTTGTGCCCATGTCACAACATTGAGTATCTAAGTAAACGTAAGTTACATAAGAATTCTAATATGGATGATTTATTTGAAGTAGACCCATAGATCACCAACATTGTTTTAAGATCCTCTGGATGAACATGAACTTTTCATTTAGCAGCTAAGTATATTAACTGTTTTCACAGGCCAGAGATTCCTCTATATTGTTAATCTCTAATAATTATTTTCATTCAAGAAAAAACACTATTAACTGCCTCCTGTAGAGCAGACACTTGATGTTGGGAATACAATCCTCTACTACACATATTCTGACCGTTGGGTTCTTCAAGATCTTGCTACCCGGCTCATCTGTTTGTTTTCCCAAATCTGGGGGCTTGCATATTGCTATGGTGGTAGTCAATATGACACTGGTACTTCAAATACGAGCAGAGTCGTCATGGTGAATAGGTTGGAGTGGCGCTTCCAGACAAAGACAGACAAGGAAACATGAAGGCAGTCCACTGCTGAGGGACTAGCTCCTGAAAACCTTCTGAACTGCAGCGAAGCATAGACTGATACAGTGCCAGAGGATAGAGCCCCCAGGTTGGAAGACACTCACTATATGGCTGCAACCTTCAAGTAGACTTGATATGGATGTAGCATAATCTTGTTGTTGTGATTAGATGTCACCTGATTGACCCTGACCCATAGCAGCCCCATGCAAAGCAGCACCGAACACTGCACCATCTAAGCAATAATTCCTAAGCCTGAGCCCATCAATGCAGTCATTGTGTTAATCCATCTCTTTGAGAGCCTTCTTTCTTCTTCTTTGCTGCCTTTCCACTTTACCAAGTTTGATGGCCTTCTCCGGGGACAGGTTCCACCTGAAAATAGGCCCAAAAGATAGAAAGGGAAGTCTTGCCATTCTGCCTCCAAGGAGCCTGATGGCCATGCTTCTTCCAAAACAGATCGGTCCTTTTAGAAGTCCATGGACTTTCCATTTTATTCTCTGGCATCGCCCATCAAACTCATCTGGAAAAGAAGACATCACTCAGCTTTGCCATGCAGTCCATTCAGATGCATAGTGACACTATAGGACAAGGGAGAACGCTCTCTGTGGGATTCTAAGATTATGATTGTCTATGGGAATAGAAAACCTCAGCTGGAACTGCTGACATATATCCGCCATTGGTGACCCTGTGGCTCTTGGTCAGACAGGTGTCCTAGCTTTCAGTGCCATATCAGACCACAGTATGAGAAGCTACAGATGAGCCATGGTTTTGCACTTTAAGGAATGACAAAATTCTACCATTATATTAGGTCTTCTCCTCTTCTGACTAGCAGTAAAAGGAGAAAATGAGCATCACACCTGAGTCTTCTCGGCCCTTTCTAAATGGTTTGACTTTCCCATGGGGTTTAATGATGCAAGTGTGGGGCAAAGCACCCTCTTTTGACCACTTGGCACTCATCTCTTGAGGTTAACTTTAGGGTGAGTTAGGATGCAGCATCTCCATATATTATGACCAATTTTGGATGATGAAAAGAAAATACTGGACAAAGTTACAATCTACTTTATATTCCATTGTAAACATGTCTGGGAAAAATATGACTGTCCTGCATTAGGTTCAGAATTTTTATTGAACCAAATCAGAAAAATAAATAAATAAAATAATTAAAATCGCAAGGTGCTTAAGAAAGAGGATTTCATAAAGCATAACCAGTCTATAACTCTTACGATTTACTTATGAGCAAATGAAAAACACTTTGGGTTTTCCTCTTTGGACCTATAACTCAAATGATCTCAAGCCAATCAAACCAAAAGATCTTCTTAAAATCATACCCATGGCTTTTCTTTATTTTGCAATATCAATCTCTAAATTGAGAAAGGTCACTAGGCACACAGGACATGAGTCATCATTCTCTGTGTGTCTGTGCAGTCTTTCACTTAAACTCCCTGAATGTCAGAACAGAAAGGACCAGAAAAGCCATCTTCTGTAGCACTAAACTAATTCTAATTCCTGAATAGTCTGCATTCTCCTAATAAATAAATAAAATACATAAACTATGTATGCCATGCACAGTGGTTATGCATCGAGCTGAAATCCACAAGGTCAGAAATTCGAAACCACCAGTTGCGTCTAGGAAGAGTTACAGTCTTGGGAACTCACAGATACAGTTCTACCCTGCTCTCTTGGGTCACTATAGGCCAGGAACAAGCAGTGACTTTAGTTTGTTTGTTTGTTTGTTTGTTTCTTTGTTTTAATACAAGCATGTGGCATATTTTGGGATAATAATATTCAATAAATGACCAATGGAGCTTTATGGTATTTTTTTCTGTCAAAAATAAGAATAGATCTCTATGAACACTAATACAGCAGGGTCTAGCTATACATCCAGGAATTCTACAGGTCGACTCCTGAGTTAGGAGCTGTGTGGACCTTCTGTAATTGCCTACAGAGACAAGTTCAAGCCTCTCTGATGCTGAGCCAGACACTGATATTACTCCTCCATTTCTACTTGAGTTACAATTTCTACTTTCAGTTACTAATTCAAAGTCATTATGACAATAGACCAGGGACTGCTTCAGAATTGAGGTGCCTGAAACTTATGTAATTTGGAAAGTAGGTTATCTTAAGAAAAGAACACAATGTTACAAATTCAAAATTAGGTTTCAGGTCTTGGAAGGCACCTTTGCAAGCGAGGGACGCTGGAGCTGAAGCTTCATTAGCATCATGATAAATCCATCGCTTCAGCACACATAATAATGAGGAACATATTTTGCTGCCTCCTAATAACCATTTTGTTTATTTATTTACATCTTGCCTTGCCTAAGTAAAATTTAAGGTGACTTGCTGAACTGCGTGCAATACAATAAGAGAAACTTTTTCTCAAAGCAAGAAAGCAAGCATGGTCTAAGGGAGCAAAGAAAACAAAACAACAAAGCCAAGAATGAATGCCTACACATGTCTTCTCTATTTGTTGGAGAAATGCAGGAATTTAACTATAGATTCTCTAGTAGTGAATATATACTGAGAAATATGGCTAATTATATGGGTGAGACCAATGATTTAATAAATGCAGAACTAATGAGAAACTTTTCCTCTGGGTCTGCCATAATAAAATGAACCATGTCCCCAACAGTATCCAATGTCCCCAGGCTGATCTTATAATAACCAGCTATGAAAGTCAGGGTATTGCAGCCAAAGACAGTCCTTAAATGAAGGCCAGCTGCTGTGGTTGAGGGACCCTGCTTTGTTAGTGCCCTCGCTTAATGCAAAGTTGGATCTTAATACAAGGCATAAGCAGCATCTCTTACTCAAAATCCTCTACAAGTATCTTTTTTATGCAGAAATATTGGATAAAGACAGAAATTAGTGTACAGTTGTGTTGGTCTGGGTAGACTAGAGAAACAGGATTCTAGACACTTCTATTTTATGAGAGTTTTATAGAAATGGAAAGTGTTCATTAAGAAAGCATCACAACCCAGTGCTGCCCAAGTCCATAAATCCAACATTAACCCATTTGTCCGACACTGATCAACAAAGCCCTCCTTCATCTCACAAAGCGCCAGCTGCTGGAGAAAAGCTGAATCATTGAGCATGCAAGTGCTGGCAGTGCTGGCAGGGGTCTCCAGGCGCTGCTTCAACAGCCAGAGCTCCATCAGGATAGGTCCAAGTGGCCTCTCCTCAGGGACGTCACTTGTTCTATGATGATCGGGTCAGTGTGCTAGGTCTCTCCCTCAGCTGACAAAGCTCACTTCCTGCAAGACGTCCATGATTACCCTTAAGTGGAGATACAGTGTAATGAATTATATGCAATCCTAAAATAAATAGCATATTTCAGGGCAGCATAAATCAAACACCAAATTCAGACAGAGAAGACTCCGAGAAAGATTCCAAAGGAATGGGAGCTTAAATTGAGTATTGAAGGAGGAATATGACTTATCCAACAGATAAGGAAAAGAATGCTGAAAGCAGTGCACTGCTTAAATTCTTTCTGAAACCATTGAGAATTGAGAAATAAAATACATATATAGGAAATTTCTAAATGATAAATTTCTGGATGATAATGGGTTTCATTCCAAAATCTACTTTTAAGTGAAATTTATAAATAAATCTAAAGTTACACACTACAGATCTAATTCAGTTAGGTTATGTTAGTATATATTGTATATAAATTTACTAACTATGCATGAAACCATCAAAGAAGCACTTCCAGATGCAATTTAAAAACTCTAACATACTAGTACAGTAATAAATATGTTTTGATGCACATAACAAATTACTGCTTGTCTTTTATTACCAAATATTGTTTATATCTGGAATTCTCTATATAATGAACTTTAAGAGGGTTAGTTTATAACTACTCATCGTACATAAATCAGATGTTCATAACTCCCGGACAGTCTGTATGCATAAACGGCAAATATGCAGATGCCTGATTGAGCATTGATATCAAATAAAAAGACTTCAACAGCCAGAAAAAAACATGTATAAAAAACAACTTCACAAGAGGCAGAGGTAGGCAGAACACAGGACCTTGTGAACACCATGGTTAAGGATTTCAGCCTTGCAAATTATTACACCAAGTATCACAATCAAATATAAATTTGAAAGCACTCTGCAAACCCAAGTTCTGAAATTTCCATTTGCATCCTATGCATATGAAGGTTGGGGCTCAGAATGAAGTAGACCAAAGATGAACTGAGGCATTTGCATTCTGGAGCGGTGAGGAATAGTGGAAATCTCATGAAAACACAGTCAGAACAAAAAGGCCTCTCTTAGAAGAAGGATAGCCAGATGCCCCTTGGGGGATAGGAGGGTGAGACTTTTTTCACATACTTTGGAAACATGATCAAGAAGGACCAGTCCCTGAAGAAAGACATCCTGCTTGGTAAAATGAAGGGGCAGTAGAAGAGAGGAAGACTGTTCATGAAAATGAAAGCCTCTGCAGCTACAATCAAGGACTTAAACATAACACCAATGCCAGAGGATGCAGGACCCAGTGGTGCTTCGCTCTGCTGTGCAGATGGTCAAGGAGTGCACGTGGGCACACACACACACACACACACACACACACACACACACACCCCATCCACAGCCAACCTCCAGACTGCTCTCCCCCGACTTGATCACTGACAAAATGTTTTCACTAAGGTCATTCTGGAGCAGCAGTCTTGGGACAGCTTTGGAGGTGCGCTTTCTTGGAGGATTGCTGGTGGCCCAGCTGCTCCTGGCCTGCCTCACCGACCCCCCCTACCCTTCTCTACTTTGAATAGAACAAAAACCCTTGCCAGCTCAGGAGACAGTGCAGACTGAACTGTGACCTTGTCAGCTGCCACAGGCTGGCAGGCAGTATCGTACCTCCATAAGTATCCTTCCCCTAAGCAATAAAGTCCATGTCTCTCAGGTGACCCTAGGCCTGTGGTTCAGACACTTCGCACCCAAGAGTTAAGAAGGATCTCCCCAGTTCAATTCATCTCCTCACACGAGGCAGAATAGATTTGACTTCACCAAAGAACAACAGCAAAGAATGAATGAAGGAGCGGGGAGACGTGGAGGGTAGAGGCTAGGAGATTACAGACAAGACAGCAGTTCGGGTTCTTAATTTGAGATCTACTGACCTCACAGTCATTAGTGAGATCCTAAGAAACAAACTTGGGAATGAAAATGAACATAATCTGAGACTTTTTCAGATGTTTTAAAGGATCCAGGATACATATTGTTTTGTAGCCAATAGTATGCCCTATTATTTTTTCATTCCCTCAATTTCCAACTCAAAACTATATTTATATTTCTGAGCATTCCCAGGCATATAATTCCTTAAAGCCACCTGCTTCTTTTCTTTTGTGTGTGTGTGGGGGGGGGGGGGCATCACTGCCCTCTGGTGGTGGGAGTAGGGCCACCTGCTCCTTTCTTTGACTCCAGCAGGTAACTCAGAGCTGAGTTTCCTCCGCCTCCAGGTACTAGGCTATGCCCTTTCCCCATACTACCAAACCCCCCCCTTTTTTTGCTCCCTTTATCTGAGCGGAAAAGGCTGAACTCAGCAACACCCCTTAAAGTTTTACAAAAAGAACATATGCTAAGCTTCAACAGCTGCAAGTTGCGTAATTAAGATGCCCTTGTTCAGGACACCTTCTAAGGAGGCCCCACTGACTGCCCCTCCACCTTGTCAGGAGTTCTGTGCAGAGTAGTGTTGCCATTTGACGTGTGGTAAATGCTTCCTCCAATAATCTGTAATGTCTGTATTAAGCAGAAGGTTGTAGTCCAAGCGAAGCGCTCCTTTGTTAGTAACATCACAATCAGCAGGGGTGGGGGAACTACAGGAGAAAATGGGAGGCCCTGCAGGAAGTGAGACTGCCACATGAGAAATAAATCATTAAAAACCAACAAAATTGCAGTCAATTTTTAATTAACTAAGGTAATTTGTGTGGGTGGCATGGGAAGGGGGGCTAGCCAAAATTTATACTTAAAATTAAATAAAACTACCATCAATAATTGAATGAGAGCACAGCTTAACTCTGTTGAAGGCAATGGGGACTTTAGGTAAATCAACTCTTTGAAAGACTTAGAAAAACCAGTAGTTTATTAACACTAATTGCAATCTCACAAGGGAAAGAAGATGTGGATCCAAAGGATGAAGGGGTCTAGGAGCGAGAGGGCCTCCCAAAAGAGAGACTGTTGGTAACTATCAGCCCCTCCTTGACCCTCTGTCCAAAAACAACCTCAATACCGGGTCCTCAGAAAGGTGGGATAGACAGTATTAGCACCAATAAGTTATGACTTCCTCCTAAAAAGTGGGAAGACTCACAACTACTTGGATAATGCAGTGTTCCACAAGAAGTGCAGCTGTATCTTGGGGCAGTAAGAAGTGTAGTCTACTAAAATACTCCTAAAACATGGTATCAGATGAGAACCTAGGCCTGACTTCGATCTTAGCCATCTATAAGTTGCAGGACTAATGAAGAAGATTGCTTAGCTCTGAGCTCTCATGTCTGCTCTGCAAATCATATCCATCCCATAACACTATTGTAATTATTGAATGAGATGATATGCCCAGCACCTAAAAGTCACTCATGTACATGAGCAGAAGCTTGGTGGTGTAGTTATGACGCTGGACTGCTGGTTACGAGATCAGCAGATCCAAACTATCAACTCCTCTGCCAAAGAAAGATGACACTTTCTATGCAAATCAAGATTTATACTTTCAGAACCTCACAAGGGTAGTTATATTTCTGTCTATAGGGTCACTATAATTGTAATCAACATAATGGTGGTGAGTTCAGTTGTGCAAACAGAAAAAGAGGAATAGCCCATGGGTTAAAATCAAGAAATGAGCATCAGGGTTATATTTTCTCACCATATTTATTCAGTTCATATGCTGAGAAAATAACAAAAGAAGCTGGAGTATATAAAGGATTCAGCATTAGAACTGAAGGAAGGTTGTTGCTGGTTTTTTTTTAAATAACCAACAATAAACAAATAGCACAATCTTGCTTGTTGAAAGTGAGGAGAACTTGAGCACTTAGAAGTGAAGATCAAGAATTTCAGCTTTCAGTAGGGATTACAACTCCATGTGAGAAAATCCCCACAATGGAACCAGTACAGAGCAATGGTAAGGTAAGAAAAGAACAAAGTTATCAAGAATTTTGTCTTATTTAGATCTGCAAGCAGCACTCGTGGAAGCAGAAGTCAACAGATCAAAGCGACATTTATTGGATAAATCTGATGCATAAGCCTTCTTCACGGTGTTACAAAGTAAGGCTGTTACTTTGAAAACTGAGGCACGCCTGACTGCAGCCATAGTATTTTCACTTACCTCAAATACATATTGTGTCAGTCCAGGTAGGCCAGGTCAAATTTCATAGACAGGCATATAGATATAAGGAAAAGGTTTATATACAAGAGGAACAGGACATTGAGCCCAGTCCAGTTCAAAGTCATAATTCCAATATTAACCCATATGCCCGAAATCAGTCTATAAAGTCTCCTTCCGACTCACGAAGTCACAGGTCAGTGGGTGCAGAATCCCGGGGCTGGCAGGGGTCTCCCCATGGCTCCTCACTTCCAGGACTCAGGTTCATCCACAGCAGAAGCAACTCATCGCTGGCAGAGGTCTCCATCTGGCCGCCCCAGCTTCAGAGGTCTGGCTCCATCAGGGCAAACCCATGTGGCCTCTCGGCCGGCTCGTCCAGCTTCTCGGATGCTGCCAGCTTGTCTTGTCTTGTCTTGATTCATCGTCTCTGAGACTAACTCCCAACCATTGGGGACGATAGCTTCTCATGTTCATGAGGGAAATATCGCGAGATTTCCCAGAAGTCTCAGGAGAAAACCATGCCCATATAGAGGCCTCATCGGCTATTCAATGGCTATCTCCAGATTAACAGGCTAGACTCCACCCCTATATTTCAATCATAAAATTAACATAAGCACATCTACTGCCACACATATGAACATCGGGCCAAAGAATAACCAATACGTTTTAATGTTGATGCTAGCAAACAATATGAGAGGACCATGGATGGCAAAAAGAACCAACAAACCTGTCTGGGAAGAAGTATAGTCAAAAGATTCCTTAGATGTGAGGATGGTGAGTCTTTGTCTCACATACTGTGAACATCAGCAGAAACCAGTCCCTGGAAAAAGATACCATGCTTGTTAGACAGGAAGGATGGCAAAAAAAAAAAAAAGGAAGACCCTTGTCAAGGTGATTCGACACTGTGGCTTCAAAAATAGGCTCAACCATAAAAACAATTGTGAGAATTGTGCAGAACCAGGCAGTGTTTAATTATGTTTTAAATAGAGTTGCTGAACCAGTCAGAGTGTAGTGTAGCAATGAACAGACTTACAACTTTCCTTTAGTTCTTCCGTGCTTCCTCCTTCTCACTATCATGAGGTCAATTCTACCTTACAAATTCGGCTAAACTAGAGGATGTACACTGATACAGATAGGAACCAAAAACATAGGGAATCCAGAACACATGAACCCTTCCAAAGCCTGGGAGGGTGGGAGGAAGGTGGGATGGAAAGGAGGAACCAATTACAAGGACCTACATTTAACTCCCTCCCTGGGGGACAGAAAACAGAAAAGTGGGTGAAAGGAGATATAAGGCAAGATAAGACATGAAAAATAACAATAACTTATAAATTATCAACTATTCATAGAGGATGTAGGGAAGGAACATAATGAGGTACTTATACCAAGGACTTAATTAGAAAGAAAATGTTTTGAGAATGATGAGGGCAACAAATGCACAAATGTGCTTCTCACAATGGATGTCTGTATAGATTGTGATAAGAGTTGTACCAGACCTCAATAAAATGATTAAAAAGAGAGAGAGAAGCTAATATCAAGGGCTCAAACAGAAAGAAAATGCTTAGAAAATGATTATGGCAACATGTGTACCTGGAGCGTCTCACTACTCTGTTTCAAGCAGCCCCAAAGCAAATCAGTTTATTGATCTAGGCATTGGTCACTCTAGGCCTTCCCTAACTCAGACTTGCTTTGGCCACATTCCATCATGACATGAATACCTTACTGGCTCCTTCCTGAACACAGGTAACTCCTTAATTTTAATCTAGTCCTTGTTCTCCATCCTATATGTTCCAGGGAAGAGGGGGGATAACTTTTTGAGAGGCTAATGTATATTGTTGTGGTGGATTTTTCAACTCACTCACTGTCATCCAGTTGTTCTGGCACATTCCGAACCTATAGGACACCATAGAACTACCCCTCTGGGTTTGCAAGAGTGTAAATCTTTATGAGAGGAGAGAGCATTCATTAAGTCAGTTCTTTCTGACTTGGCAATTCTATTATTTATTTAATCTATTTTAAAAAATCATTTTATTGGGGGCTCTTATTGGTATATTTGGTAAATTAAATGCATTCCCTAAAATATCTGTATAATTAATTCTTAATATAAATAATCTCTTGAGTGTAATCTTAATATAAAAAATAGACCTATGTCAGTGCAGCAGGAGGGCTGTAATCCACACATAATTGTATCAAACACACAGGTACATTGACGGAGTATGCCCAATGTCCATCTGCTACCTTAGTACTAAATTTATAAATATATGCACATATATTTATTTCCCCATCATATATATATTATATATATTTACATCTGTGCAGGCCTGTATTTAGGCCTCTATAAAAGCTCTTAGCCTCCTAATTCTTTCCTTTATTTCCTTTTACTTTCCTCTTGTCCCACTATCATGCTCAGCCTTCATTTGAGTTTCAGCAATTCCTCTCAGTTACATTGCCCTTGATCAAGCCCTACCAGGCCTCCTACACTGGGAGTGCTCACACATTTTCAGCATGCAAGCTACTTATAAAATGATAGAGCTAAAATTAACTACCAATTACAAAAATGCAAAACATATTTATTTATTACATTTATTCTTAAATGCATTGATAATTCTTTATATGTACAATATATACTTACGTACTTTGCGTAACCACATGAGTCCATATTGCACAACACAACACAATTAACTTTGTACATTTTTTGTCATTACCTGAGTTTACTCTGATGACTTGCACTGAATGGAATGTGTTAGGGCATAGATCCAGACAGTAGTTGCTGACAGCCAGCCTCAGGCACGCTTCCAAATGATCATCAGTTGTGGTGGAACGGTACTTGGATTTAATGGCCTATATGTGGGAAAAGGCTGACTTACATAAATAAGTAGAGCCAGATAATGCAGTCAAGGAGGTAGCACATTTTCTCATGTTTGGGTACTTTCCTTCTGTAAGTAAGTTCCAGAACTGTTAATGAGTTGTGTTCTTCATCTGAATGTCAACTTCTAGCATCAAAATCTCCCATTCTGTATGAAAGTGATACAATTTTGTCTTTTTACTTGATCGAACTTCCCATTCATTTTAATTTCTCTTACATTTGAGGGAAATTTTAAAAGGTTTAAAAATTGGCTATAACATAGCTTGTCAGTTTTGCTGCACTTAGTGAGCACTAAGTAATTTGACACCTGTAATTGTTTCTGATTGGCTACAGTGTATATCACCTGTTATTGTTTCTGATTGGCTACAGTGTATATCAATTAAGTGACGTCTTTTTTTTTAATGACATGCGATCTACCCACAGTACATCTGTGAGTAACTAGTGGATTGCAATGGATGTATTTAGCACCCCTGTCCCACACCTCCTTGCCATCAGTTCTGGATTACTTGTTCCCTTGTCTCTGGGTTTGTTAACACTCACTTCCTTTCCCTCCGCTGCCTCCTCTCCATGTCTACCCCCAATCTTTGATCCTATTGTTTGTCCTGCCAGATTTTTTATCCTGCCTATCTTATCTAGGTAGGACTGCAGAGATAATAATCTGCATAAAAACAAGAGAGAGCAAATTAAAGCAACAAAGGAAAAGGAAACAACAACTAAAACCAGTGACAAAAAAAGAAAATCCCATAAGTAGTTCAAGATCCGTTTGTTGACCTTTAGGGGTGTTTTCAGGTCAAATCTGATGGGGAGCCAAGCCCTGGTCCCAAAGTCTATTTTTGCCGTTTCCCTGGGGACTTCATTTCTCTGCTCCCTTTACTGTTCCGTTGCATGTTTTCAGCACATTTTTATGCAGTTTTTGTGGTAAAATTAGGTGCCTTGACTGATATTTGGGTTGACTTATACTCAAATATATACAGTATATGTATAAAACTAAACCAAACCCATTGTCATCAAGACTGTTCTCATCATGGTATCTTCATATAGGGTTTCGGAAACTCTGAATCTTTATAAGCACAAACAGGTCCTTTTTTTTCTCCAGAAGAGTGGCTGGGTGTGTGTGGGGGGGAGGGGGGAGTGTAGTTAGCAACCCAATATCTAAACCAAAAAGTCACTAAGTTTCTGTGTGGGAGCAGTCAGATATGTGGTACATTAAATGCACGTGATTACAGAGAGAGGAGAAATTAAAACTCACTCTTTTTGAATCAATTCTAACTTATTGCAATTCTGTAGAACAGAACAGAACTTCTTTGCAGGGGTCTCCAAGAATGTAAATCTGACTGCTGATAAGTGGCAGAAGCAGACTGCCACTTATTTCTTCCATAGAACCCAGTTTAATGTGTTTACAGAGATGTGCCTATCATTTCCCATAAAGATAGTAGCTTTGTGAAATCTATAGGCAAGTTCTACTGTGTCCTATAGAGCTATTATAAATAGAAATCAACTGTGGCTGTGATATATATGGATATGATAGACACATGGGTTTTTATCTAATAAATATATGTGTATATATATACATAAACTTCTATATATGTGTATATAGATACAGATAGATATTAAGATATATACACACACAGGTATATGAGAGTACTTTGAAAAATCAATGAAATGGATTCAAAAGATAATAAATATATAACATATTATACAGATAGATCATATGTGCAAGGTGTTCCTCTGTTAAGCATAATTATAAGGTTCAGGAATACAAGGTGAACAAGACAATGTCCTTGTCCTCTTAGAGCACCCACTCACATGAGGTTTTTCATAAAGTCTGAGCTAAAACGATCCAGTCCAAGAAGTCTACTCTTGAACGACAAGGCTGAGATCTACATTTTCCAGACTTCTAAGTAAAACGAAGCAACACCACTACTGCTCCCCACTGCCATCAAGTCAATTGTCACTCATGGAAACCTTCAACACGGAGTGGGACTGCCCCCTTGGGTTTGCAAAGCTACACATCCTTCTCAGAGGAGATCGCCTTTCACATGTCTCCTGAAGAGTAGTTGGTGGTTTAGAACTACTGACCTCGCAGTTGTCAGTTTCATCTCCCATGCCATTAGGATAGAAGCAAAAGTGCTGGAATTAGGAACAGCAATTACATAACTTAAGGAGAGAAAACCTTAAGAACTTTTCATGCAAGCAATAGAGAAGCAATTAACTATAAAAGAAAAAGAATAGCTTTGGTGTCAGAGAAATTTGTCTTTGAATTTTTCACACACAACCCTTCCTAATAGTGATGTAATGCTGTATAAGAAACCTTTTTGAAGGTTTGCTCTCGTTTAATATTCTCTATATTAAAATTAGTGCTCAATGGTCTATAGGGAACACACAGGGTTAGTTCTCCTTGATTTCCCTGTTCTATCTTCCTAGTCCATAGTGTCTCTGACAAAATTTGCTCTGTGTACCATCTAAGTGACTAAACATACTTTCCCTTGTATATCTTTTGATTCTATAATTTGAACCTCTATTTTCATAACTCAACATGATATCTTGACTCCAGCTCTAGATTGCTAATTTTACTGGATACATTTCTTCAGATTCATTATCTTAATTGTTCTCTGGCTCAAATTCACCAGCCACAGGAGTCAGTCTTCTCCTTGAGCAGTCACCAAACACCAGGCTCAGAACAGTGGAGGGACGAAAGGGGTGCACCTGGCTCTCAAAGAAGCTATAATTTGCTGAGTAAAATATGACTAAATGTCATCAGGTTCCCATACCAAAGAAAGGCTGTGCGAACACAGGCCTGAAGCACAGCACCGCAGAACTTGGATAGGCTGAGGTACAGGAAAGAGGGATTCTCACGAAGGCTGGAGCAGGCACGATATTGGAAGTTGGAAGCACCATGGCCAGGTATCTGGGCAGTTGTTGATAGAGGTCACCCATGGTAACCCTAGGTACAACCAAAAGAAAAAAAAAGCACTGTCTCAAACGGCCCCATTCTCACATTTCACCCCATCGAGATGATCCCTTTTATGCCTTCTTATTACCCTGGCTGTGCCCTTTTCAGGAAAAAGAAATCCACTTCTGAAACATCAGTCATTGAAAACTATATGAATCGGTGCCTGGGAGGATAAGGAAATGAGAAGGAAAGCAGACAGGTACGTTGGCGTAGGTTATATGGGGTTTAAATTCAGACGTCCTTAACGACCTGAGGACCTACATCTTTTCTCCGTTCAAAGTTAAGTTTGAAGTGACCACCTATAACGTGCTAGGCAGGATACTTGGTGCTGTCGAATAAGGGGGAATTGGATGTGGTGTTGCATTCTGTCCTACATAGCGTCACTTGGAGTCAGAACCCACTTGTGACACCCAACGATAACCAGACATAGATATGTCTCACGGGGCTTTACACAGACAACACCCCGTTATCTTATGCAGTCATCCACAGGGATATGAAAGGCATGTTTTTCAAGCGTACATATACTCTCCAAAATGGCCCATTGCACAAAATATACTCACTGGTTATGAAATGGTAACATAGGTGTTTCTTGCAACAATCCTCTCTCTTATCAAATGGAAAGCGCCTGACTTCCTGGTACCCTTTCTGTGTCCAGCATATCTCTGACTCTAACATGAGAGCCTAGATGTCTTTCTGATGACTTCACATTACATCACCACAACAAATATGAATTAGTGATGTGACATCTGCATGCTGGCCTTGGTTAGAGTCCTTGTGTACTTCTTTGATAACAGCAATAGAAAATAGAAAATGCTGGTGTAGGCTGTTCGCTAACAAGCGAGATGGGCCATTCGCATTTTACAAGCTTCCCAATGCTTGAGCTTCACTCTTTTCCTTACCCAACTGGCTCTTCCAAAATCACAAAAGAGGCTGGAAGTCAAAGAATAAGCACAGCAGAGACCTTTCCACTGCTAAAGTATGAAGTCCTCACTCCGAGATAAATGACAATTCCTGAAATTAACAATAAAATAACACTTGGTGAATGAAACCAAGGTGAAGGAAGTTAATTATAGCTTGGGCATGGATTTTTAGAATAATAAGATAAAAGGTGGCCTTTATATCATTTTGAAAGTTAGAAATGATGTCATTTAGAAAGATTCCTGCCAGTTCACTCAATGCCTCCCACTTATGAAAGTGATGAGAAGTCATTCTAGCTCACATCTGTGAGCATCTTTTTCCAAGATCCCACCAGGTAATCAGAGAAGCAGCTCTCAGTGGACAGGTTTCCAGCATCCCGCACATTCAAGGGTTTTGTTTGCCTAAGAATAATGCTTATGTTTGAGTAAGTTCAGATGTATTTATCTTTCAGAATATTTGAGGAGTAAGTTACATGCCAGTGGCTTTAAAGATGCAGAAAGAGCTATTAGATCTAGGGACTAGATTGACTTTGGTCTGGCTTCTACATTTTCGAGCTTCATAATCAGTGTAAAGCTGTAAGTGGTTGCTTTTGTGTGCATGTGGTAGAACAGATAGCTTGGTGTGACATACCCAGCAAGGGTGAGCCCTCACATGTCACATGCATGCTCACATTTGAGGGTTCGGTGGCCTTGCTTTTCTGCAGTATTATACAACAAAAAAAATGCTCTTCAGTTTGCATAGTAGGAACACATTGTCATTAATGTTGATCTTTACAAAATCATTAATGTTCAAGGGCAAAGGTTTGAAATCTAAACTGAATGGTGTTTGCCCTGCCTTTTTTGACTGTGACTGACCACACTCAATGGAATGAAGTCCATGCATTCAATAACGTTCATATGCCAGTCAGTGGAAAGTAGTTGATGTTGAAGAGAGAGCTTCTTTGAAGAGTCTGTCACAGAGACAAGTCCTGAAGACAAGCAAGTATTAATCAGATATAGGAAATGGAGAAAGTCATGTTGCTAGCTGTCTTCAAAGTGGCTACTACTCTCACCTTATCTGTAACAGAATGAAGCATTGCCAGATGTGGTACTGTTTTCACAAGTCTTGCTACATTTCAGCCCACTTTTGTGGCTATTGTGGCAATCTACATTCTTGAGGGATTTCCTTATTCTTCTTCTTTTTTAACTTTTTTATGGGCATCACTGCCCCCTGGTGGGAGTAGAAGGCCAAGCCTAGCTCCTGGAAAGCTGCTGCTGGAATTGAACTGCCAACCCTGTGGGCCACAGTTCCGCACACAATCACTATGCCACTGGGCCTTAGCCCTCTTATTCTTCTCCTACCATACTAATGCACACCTCATTTTGTAGAGATTGATCTTTTCTTATGATATGTCCAAAGTAAGAGAGCCAAATTCTCACCACCCTTGCTTTTTAGAAACATTCTGATAGCATTTCTTCTCAGACTGATTTGCTTGTTCTTCTGGCCATGCTTAGCATATTCAGTATGCTTTTTTCCCCAGTATTCTTTACCACCACCATGGTGTAAACATACCATCTCCTCCCTCTTTCATTTTCAGCTTTTAAATATACACTCCATAATTGAAAAGACTATGGTTGAGATCAGTGAAAGGAAACAGTTTTTCTAGGCTAAATAAGATCGTCCTTGCTTTCTGATAAGAAGTCCTAGAGCAGTGTTTCTCAACCTTCCTAATGCTGCAACCCTTTAATATACTTCCTCAGTTGTGGTGATGCCCCAACCATGAAATTACTTTAGTTCCTACTTCATAACTGTAATTCTGCTACTGTTATGAATTGGGCAACTCCTTAACCCCCAAAGAGGTCGTGATCCAAAGATTGAGAATTGCTGCACCAGAGGCACTAAGGATTAAGTCTCTCAAAGCTCACAAGCCAATCCCTAGACTGTCTAATCACATAAGTATGTACACTTTGGGAGTTTAATATTTAGGGTCACCATGAGCCAGAATCAACTCATTTGAGGTGTATTTTGTATTTGGGTTTTGTTTTGTTAGCTCACTTCTGCTCACCAAGTCCTTTTTATGCAACACTTAGTAAAAGGATCTTGAAATGCTAACATTTTGCTTTGAAATCTTTGTTCCTCAAGCTATAAATCCCCCTGCCTACCACTGGTGGAGAAATGAATCAGTACTGCCACCGCCCAAGAGCAGCTTCATGTGTAAGCCCCTGTGCTCCATAGGTTTATTGTGCTAACCTGATCAATAGGAACATGTGGGATTAATAAGGTTATGGTTTGGTTAGAGGGCAAAGAGATAAATTGCTCAGCAAGGCCCACCCCTTTCTCTCTTGCTCTCTGATGATTGAACCAGAGTGCAGTTGCTTTAGCTAGTTCTCTGCCTCAACTTGTGAGCTGCAGTACTGTGGGACAGCCACTCGGTGGATCCTGTCCCTGTAGCTTGTGGTTCCTTCAAGACCTGTTTCCCCACACTGCTAGTGTATATATCACTTGAGCATGAGGCTAGCAGATCTCAATCTTGCATTGCTTGAGTTCGACATCCCATCTAGGTCTCTTTCACTAAACTCCTAAGCTGTTGACTGTTGATGACCCACCCTGCTACTTCCTGCCCGTGGCTGAACTGCCTGCACTGCCCCAAGGAAAACTCAGCTGTTGGCTTCCCAGACTGTGGGCCCAGCAGCTCTCATGAGGTCAAGGGCTTCCAGTATACTTACTGTTTTACAGAAATGAGTTGATCTGAAGCCTCTGTACTCCTGTGTGGACTAATTAGCTGTTATATTCCTTCTTGCTGTCTCATTTTCTCTTTCTCTCTCTCTCTCTGTCTCTCTCTCTTATAATTGATATATATGTATGTATATATATATATATTCATAAGTGTCCTGGTTTTATTTCTCTAAAGAACCCTATCTAGCACAGTCCTCTAATAAACTATACACTGTCACCCATAAACTTGTCCACTTTCTTCTTAAATTTCATATTGTTGGGTAAATTTCAATTTACTGGTCCATGACAAAATATTCAGATGAACTTTCATACATTAAGTGGCATCTTTGCTCTTTAGAACTTTGATGAAATCATCTGCAATAGATTTTTACAAAGCTATTTGATTTCTCGATAGATTGCAATGGAAATGTCTATAAAACTGTGGGTTTGGGGCTTGGCCCCGGTGGCGTAAGTGGTTGAGTGCGGGACTGCAGCGCACTGGCTTGGCAGTTCAAATCCAGTGGCGGCTCTCAGGAGCAGCACTGGGTAGCGCCCATGACGACCAGAGGCAGTAATGGCCCCCTAAAAAAACTGCGGGTTCTTATATTTTTATAAAGCAATAACTATACCTTACATATAATCATCCACTTGGGTTCACATTTTATTTCTATATCTGTCTTGGTTCTCTTGCTTATTTCAACTTACCATTAAGAAGACTTATATTTTCAAACAGCAAGCTATACCATAATGGAACACAAATTTCAGGACTGAAGAACCTGAGTTCCAATATTTATGCAATTTTGAGTTATATATTCTGAGAACTTGTGGTCTTCAATACCTGTTACATAGAGCACCTCATTCTTTCCTAAGAAAGAATTTTAATCATTTTCATTTTATAAATGAGTAGACTGAGATTTAAACAGCTTCACACTCAAGGAGACAAACCAGCAGTGTACCCCAAAACTGCACTCTGAGCCAGGTGTGCCCCAAGTCTCTAACTTGCTTCATGCTGTGCTCTCATTTGTAGCAATACCAGATCTTTCACATTATACGACTTATGACTCTGCAAAATCGTTTTACATATGGTAAAGGGAGCCTTCAAGGGATAACTCAGAGCATAGGGCTTTAAGAAAATGGTGGAGAGGAAAGTATGATGTCTGACGCCAACATTCTAAAGAGAGTAGGTATAGTAAGACATTGGGAAATCTAATGGCAGTAGAACACTTTGGTTCTGATCTATGTCATCTGAGGTTATAAAGATACACTTCACTCAGGATGAAATGGGACAAGAATATAGTATTTGAATTCAGAATGCCTACTCAGGGCCAAGATAAAAACTCATAAACACCATGACAAAATTTGTGATCGTGTGAATGTTCTTGTTATTTGATAAAATTCACTCAAGTCTTCAGGGATATTCTGCACTTGCAAAAATATTATTGGAGACACCCAGGAAAGATGAACAAATTTGCCTAGAAAACTCAAAGAGATTATTTAAGCTTATATGACCTTAAATGGCTTGGCAAAGTTTAGTTTGTACTAGGAAGATAAAAGAAGCAATAAATAAATGCCTTAGGGGAAACCCCAACGCAGCTGGAGTTCCTAGTTTTCTTCAACTTGCTAGTATCTTTTGTTGTCAAATAAAACATTTGTGAAGTATGATGATTCCCCAGCCCTTTGGGGAGCACACAGTGATGCAGACACAATAAAATCTAATGGGAAGGAAGGACCAACCTGATGTCTGGGAGAGTTCTGCAACTTAAGGAAACACTGAACGCTATCCTAGAAAAGTGCTGTCCAGGAGAAGCAGCAAGACAGACAGGGGAAATACCCAGCAGAGGCATTCGAAGATAAATTCCTTGTCAGTAGAAATCATTCCATTGTGAGTTGCGAAACAAATGGCCCCAAGTCCTATAGAACACTAATGGAAATGTATTGACTAATATGATGAAGAGTCCAGTGCAAGTTCTGGAAGTTCAGGTGCTGACTCAGCAATTCAACAACCCATGCAATGTTACCTATGCACCTTCTATCTGTCTGTCTTTTCGCTCTGAATTGGAATCCACTCAATGGCAGTGAGTTTTTTGTTTTGTTTGTTTCTTTACACAACATCATCTGGGTCTACTAATAATCTCAAAATGGCAGTAAAGAAGGTTATATGCTTCCTTATTTACTTACATCCACCCAGGAAAAGCATCATTTTCCCAGCATCTTCAGACCCTGAAATTGACTCTGACTTTACTAGCTTAACTCACATCTAATTCCCAAGTAACACAGTGGCTAAGGAATTGGAAGGCGCCAATTAGATCATCTGGAATTCAATGTGTCATCCCCTAATTGGAGTAGCTTGGGGAATAGTAGAATCAGTTTTTTTTATATATATCATCGATTCTCAAACAAAAGTGAGGGGCTATTGAGAACAAGGAAATGGGAAAAGAATACTGTGGGGTTAAACTAGTGCCAATTTAAATATTAATGTTGCCTGACTCATCCATGAACTGTCAAGAACATATGGTGTATACACATTTAAGGGCATGTTATTATTAACACCATGTCTCTTAACCAGAAGTGTGAAAAAATAATGGATTGAGTTTGAGAACTGAAAGATCTTTTTGAGTACATTAATAAAGACTCTAAGTACCCTCTCTCAAGAAGATAGTTCAGTGCATTCATTATTCTCTTTTAAATTATTTTGCCAGTGATCAAATCATCATTGTTAATTTATTGCACACATATGGGAACTGCCTTATAATCAGCTTTTCATGGTTTTGTGGAACTCAAAAATGCCACCATAATGTGAGAGAGCCAGAAAATGAAGGTTTAGGGCTCAGTTTTTTGTGCTTCCAAGACATAGTTCATTCAAATGAGTATGTAAAGCTTTCTCGTTTCTCCAAAGAAATTATAATAATCATATTTGAATATAGCTAATAGAAATATACCCTTTGACCAAGGTGACTCAGACAGTCATTTAAATTAAGATGAAAATGCTGCCTGAGTTGTCCACCAAGCATACCTGTGCCACCTTCTCTGAGGTAGTAAACTATCTGGGTCTCTTCTTCTTGCCAAGAATCTTGGTGATGTAGATGCTTCGTCAGAGATTTTATCACCAGGTAGCACCAGATAAACAATATGTCCTATTTTCTACAAATAATTAAACTTTGTATTTCCAACGTATTCTCACTTAATTGACAAATGAACTCAGGGTTTTGTCATTTACACCAGAGAAGAGGTTCATAAAAGCAAAGGGAATTTGTAATGCACACAATTTATCACCCAAAGAGTAGAACGAAGAACTAATTCTGTGATATTATGAAATTCAATCAATATGCCTGATCAGGTTGATATGGGACCTAATCAGCTAGGCTGCTAACCAAGACTACCAACCCTCCTCTCACCCCTGTGCTCAGTATCCCTCCTTAGAATACAGCATCTATGCCCACCGCCACTGTGAGAAAAGTTATGCTATACCCTTTTCCCCTACCACCAAGCACACACCATCTTTATAGGTCCCAGATGTGACCCAGAGAAAACACTGGTAAATACTGACATTTTATATTTGGTTTATAGTAAAATAGGAATATCCATCACATAATTGAGAGAAGGGAAAGATATAATTTGGCTAATGTGGCTCTGTGAAATAAAGCTGCACAATGAATCCCTGAAGCCAGTGCCCTATGAGATAGGTCTCCTATCTAATTTATACCCTCTTTTTAGATCTGGTTCTTTTTGCTCCATCTTTTGTGACACCTTCCTCTACTGTGTCTCTCATATGTGCCTTTTATGTAACTTTTAGCCATGCCTGGTAAATGTCCAGCTGCACCCAGATCAGCCTCCAAGACCACACCTTTTTTCCTGTGAGGTAACCATCCTAAATAATGTGCCAACATCCAGAATCTAAGTTTCCAAATCAAGGGATAGATAGATAAATGCAGAGAAATGTAGGCAGAACCTTATTCACAGGAATATTAATACACATAGAAAATATAGGTTATAAACAGGAATATGAAGGAAGAATACTCATTTATAATTCTTCTTTATTCATATTCTCATAATATTAAAAATGAAAATTGAATATATGTTCCTGGAATTCCTAGTCTATTAAGATTATTGAATGGTATAATATGACAATGGATGAATTTTCATTCTGGGAATATCCCATTCCTGGAAATTCTTTTATTAAAATATATGTCTAAGATAGTATAATGTATAAAACAACCAACTCTCTATGACCTGTCATTAGTTTTATATCTCCTATATGTAAAATAGAACTAGCATCTGTTTTATAAGTCTTAGTATAGAATTATGACATATTTTAAAATTTATATGTGCATATATAAAATTATGCAACATTTACTTGATGACTTCCCACCATACTCAATGAGAAATGATAACGTTGGTAACCCCAAAAGACATGACTGACTTTATTTTTCTGAATTATCTACACATTTAAGAAGCTAGGCCCTGAAAGAAAGTTGTTAACAGATACATTCAGTTTCTTTTTTAGCTATGAAAGCTATAATTACTTTCATTTTTTTTCACTTAATGCACTTCACAGATACAGTGCTTTTTACTAATTGAGAGCTCATGAAAACCCGACCAATGAGCAAGTCTATGCTGTTTCCAACAGCCTGTAGCACACGGTCCTGCTTTGACTCATGAGTCACCATGAGCTGACAGCTGCTTTATTTTAACAAGGGTTAAGGTCAGAAACCATATCCTTTATTTCCTTCAAAACAATTTCATCCCATATAAGTATAGTCAAGGGCATGCATTTGAGTTCCCTAGCAATTCCTGAAGGAATTTGAGTCTCTATATGTATTCACAAGCAACCAACACCTCTGTCCGGCAGGAAAACAAGCCCGTGCAAATGGTAGGTGCTAATGAGAAAAAAGAAGTAGGATTTTTGGACTTGAAGAACCGCTGGTTTTGATGGATTTGTTGTCTGCCACCCCATTGATTGTCCAGGTTGATTTAGTTATAGTTTATGGCTAGGTTCTCCCTAGAGAGATGAAAATCACTGTGAAACATAGATGAACAGCTGCCTTCCCTCTTTAATGTACTCACAATGCCACTTTAAAGACCTTCGTAAAATGTACCTTCATGCCCCACATGCAGGACTCACAACACTCAGTGTCACCTGACCATCCTGTTTCCAACCTACCTCTGTCCTATTGATGTCTACATGCTGCTGTCTTTCTGTTTGTCACTGTTATTGTTGTGCTATCAAAAAAAACTTTCTTTTATAGACTACATGTTCAATTCAATAGACTGGTTTCATGATGATAAAAATTATAGCTCTTAACAGGATAACAGAGTCAAATTAATATGTGAGGACCCTTTCCCCAATAGAGAAAATCAAGGACAACTTTTAAAACATGGAATAATATACAAGGACCAAGAAAAAAGCATAGTAATTTATGAGCTTAAATAAGGAGGATCTGGGGAGGGATGGTGTGGGAGCTTCACCATTTGGCTGAAAAAGATGGGAACATTTAGAAAAGAATCAAAGGAAGAAAATTTAAATATTTCATTCAAATGAGTCATTTCTGTATGTGTATTCCCATGTCATGATTGGAAACTCCTCTATCACTTCCCAATAACATTTGCTAATGGACATTGTTGGAAAAACAAACCACTCACACTCTCTCCTCTCAGAGCACTTTTATAGTCCTCAATTATACTGTATTATAATATGATATTTAACTATATTTGGTTCAACTAACCTAGGGAAAAAGATGCATATGTACAGATTAAAATATATTTTGCAAATGTTATATATTGTGCTGTACTTCTTACATATAAGATGAGCAAAGGATTATTATATTGGGCTTGCCAGCGTTTAGTACAGTTCTTTTTTTAAATCATTTTTGGTTGATTCATACTTATCACAATCCATACATCCATCCACTGTGTCAAGCACAGTTATATATTTATTGCCATCTTCATTCTCAAAACATTTTCTTTCTACTTCAGCCCTTGGTATCAGCTCCTCATTTATCCCCTCAACACCTCCCTCATGACACCTTGATGATTTATAAATTATTTTGACATGTCTTACATTGTCCAAGGTCTCCCTTCACCCAGTTTTCTGTTGCCCATTCTCCAGAAAGGGGGTAATATGTAGATCCTGTGATCGGATACCCCTTTCTGTCCCACCATCCTCTTACCTTGCTGGTATCGCTACCCTCATTATTGGTCCTAAGGGGTTTATCTGTGTTCCCTGGATTATCTGTGTTCCCAGCTCTTAGCTGTACAAGTGTACATTCTCTGGTCTAGCCAAATTTCTAAGGTACAATCACGATAGTTTGGGGGGGGGGGGAAGGAAGCATTAAAAAGCTGGAGGGAAGTTATCTGTTTCATTGTTGCTACACTGCACCCTTATTGGCTCATCTCCTCCCCATGATCATTCTGTAAAGTCCATTCTGCCTCCAGTTGGGCTTTTGGTCCCCACTCCACCCTCACCGTCACTCACAATGACATGATTTTTTTTTCTTTGATGCCTGATACCTGATCCCATCAACATCTCTTGATCACACAGGCTGATGTAATTCTTCCATGTGGACTTTGCTGCTTCTCAGCTGGATGGCTGCTTGTTTAACCTTAAGCATTTAGGACCCCAGACATAATAACTTTTAATAACCAGGCACCATGAGCTTTCTTCCCCACATATGCTTATGCACCCACTTTGTCTTCAGCGATATTATCAGAAAGGTGAGTATCATGGAATGCCAGTTAAATAGAACCAAGTGTTCTAGTATTGAAGTGCACTTGAGTGGAGCCCCAATGTCTATCTGCTACCTTAATACTAACCCTTTAAATAAATGAACATAGATCTATTTCCCCATCCACATATATAGATGTATTTACATATGTACATGCCTGTATTTAGACCCCTTTAACTCCCCCTTTGCCTCTCAGTTCTTTCCTCTATTTCCTTTAGTTTCCTTTTGTCCCCAATATCATGCTCAGCCTTCATTTGGTTTTCCTAATTCCTCTCAGTTTCACTGTCATTGATAAAGCCCTATCAGGCCTCCTATACCCTCCTCATCACCGATTTTGGATAACTGTTGTTCCCTCATCCCTGGATTTGTTAACACCACTTGCTTTCCCTCATCTCCCCATCTCCCATGCCCCCCCCCAGAATTGTTGGTCCCATTGTTTTTTCCTCTAGATTGTTTAGCCACCTATATAGATAAACCTGCAGAGATAGGAATATGCACAAGAACAAGACAGAGAAAAACAAAGCTACAAGAGAAAACAACACAACAAAACCAATGACCGAAAAAAAGGAAAAAAAGGGCTGTTTGTTGACCATGTAAGAGTGTTTTCAGGTCGAGTCTGCTGCAGTGCTATGCTCTGACACCGAAGTCTAGCTTTGGTGCACTCTGGGAACTTTCTTGCTCGGCTCCCCTTGCTGTTCTGTTGCATGCCTTTAGTGCTTTGCCTCAGTGTGGTGGGGTCAGATTTGGTGCCATTCTCACACTGTGTCTCCAGTGTTGCCCCCTGTAGGGCTATGGGCCAATGAAGGATCTCATGTCTCATAGTGGGCCAGTCATATGATCCTCTCTGTGCATTGGCGGATCTCAGCAGGGATATTGTCTTCCAGGCTTGGTGGGTCAGGATGTGTTCCACACTCTCTTCCTCCCCCTTCATTTGCTCCCGTATGCTCTGATCAGACATGTCCCTCTTCCTGAGTTATAGCTTCAGTGCTGTCCTCTGAAGTCAATTCAAGGGGAGGGAAGCTGTCCATGTAGTTGGGATTGGGCCGAGGCCTCAGACATTTCTCCTGGTTCCCTGCTTCATCCTGGTATGTTTCGTTCACATATTAGAGCATCAGGTTAAAGTCTGGTCTTGCTTTCCCTGTGAAGATGTAAACAATACCCTCCCCTCGGGTGGGTTAGTGCCCTGTTGCACCACCATCCATATCCTTTTTTTCTTCTCTCCCCCTAACCCCCACTTTTTAGCTGTTTACCGTAATGTGGCAGTCCCCTATTCTGGTGTCAATTCGAGGATTAAGAGTGTAGGGGTGGAGTCTAGCTTGTCAATCTGGAGCTAGCCAATGAGACCTCTGTGTGGGCGTGGCCTTCTCCTGAGAAGTCTGGGAACTGTGGTCATTCTCTCTTGGAGACAGAGACACTATCTCAGTTCACTCTCTTGGAGACTTTCTACTGACTACACTGGCTTGGAGACTCTTCTGACAAGGCTGACTTCCTGTGAGACATCCCGGAGGAAAAGCCACAGGGAGCTACCCTCGTGCCCCGAGCCAGACAAGCCATATGGAAGCAATCAGACCTGTGAAGATGACAGAGCCACTCAGGAACCCTGCCAGCACTGAGATGTTGACAACACCACTGAATCCGGAGACATTCTGCCCATCTGGTTTGTGACCGTCTTGCATTTGCTGCACGTGTTTCTGCAGTAAGAAGACTTTATAAACTGGTATCAGACATGGGCTAATAACAGACTTACGATCACGGACTGGACTGGGTTGGCATGTTTTCTTAATGTACACTTACCTCTTCTGTACATCTCTCTCATATACATATGCATGTTTATGAATTTGTTTCTCTAGTCTACCCAGACTAACACACATTTGTATCCCTGGATTTGGTCTGACCCCTGACTACCTGAACCTCACACCAGGAATGCTCGTATACAACAGCTTTATTCCTATGCCCCTTTAGCACTTTTTAACCTTTCTTTAGCAGACTCATGTTACACTTGTCCTTTTGTGCTTGGTTTGCTTCATTTAGCAGAATATCCTTTAGGTCTTACCATGCAGTGACGTACTTCATGTGTTCATCCCTGCTTTTTGGCGATGTGATATGTAGTATTCCCTTGTATGTGTGTACCACAGTTTTTTTTTTCAACCATTAATCTGTTGATGAAAATTTGGGTGGTTTCCAACTCCTTGCAATCATGAACTGTGCCACAAATTATATTGGAGCACAGATGTCTGGCCGTGGTTTGTTTCTTGCCTCCTCTGGGTACATGTCCAGTAGGGGGATTTCTAGGTGGTATGGTAGCTCAATTTCCATCTGTTTTAGATACCACCAAATCAATTTCCATGATGGCTGTATGTATCTACAGGTCCACCATCAGTAGGCAAGAATTCCTATCTCACCACAGCCCTTCCAATATCTGTTGCTTTCTGATTTTTTGAATTGGACTATCTTTGAGGGTGTTGGGCAGTATCTTATTGTTGTTTTAATTTGAATTTGTCTATGGCTAATGATCACAAACATCTTTATATGTCTATTGGCCATTTGGGTTTCTACCTTTTGAAACTTCTGTTCAGGTTCTTTGCGGCAGTTAGTTGTTTGAGGGTTTTTTTGGAAGCTAGCAGGGCATTATAGATTTTAGTAATAGGCCTTCTCTTATGTGTCATTGCTAAAGATGTTTTCCCAGTCTGTTGGCTCTCTTTTTACTCTTCTTAGTGAACTCATTCAATATACACAGGTGTTTTAAGTTCGATATATACCACTAGTCACTTGTGACAAGTATATTTGTGTCTTTCTCTATTTCTGGTATCTTATGTAATCCCTGCACCAAAGTTCTCAAGTTGACCCCAATTCCTTCACTGATGGCCCTAACAGTTTGAGGTTTTATGTCAATTCTTGTGCAAGGAGTGAGATAGGGTCCTGCTTCATTTTTCTGCAGATAGATATCCATTTTACCAACAACACATGTTGCTGCCCATTTGATGTTTTGGGGGCCCTTATCAAAGTTCAAATCCATTGTCTATATGCTGATGATTGTATTTCTGAATTTTCAGTTCTTTTTCATTAGTCTGAGTTTCTGTATTTATACCAATACCATGTGGTTTTGACCACTGTGCCTGTATAATATATGCTAAATTTGGGTACTTCATCTTGAGCAATTCTCTGATAAATCTGGGCTTCTTCCCTTCCCATAAGAACTTAGAAATAATTTTTCCATTTCTTTGAAGAAGAGGGTAATTATATAAGAATTGTTTTGAACTTAAATAGTGTCTTGGGAAGAACTGACATCTTTTTACTATAATGATTCTTCTAATCCACAAGCTTGGGTTATTCTTCCATCTGTCGCTCTTGGTTTCCTGTGATAGTGTTCTATAGTTTTCTTAATATAAATATTGTGTTCTTTTAGTCTGGTATATCCCTAGATATTTCAATTTGTGCATGGCTATTGTGAAGGGTATCAACTTTTGAGCTCCTCTTCTGTGGTCTTATCTACTGTGTATAGCAGTCCAATAGACTTCTGTTTGTTGATCTTGTATCCTGCCACTTTGCCATCTTCTTCTATTGCTTCCAGTACTCCCCTGTGGGGCTTTTGGGATTTTTCATATATAAAAGCATATCATCTGCAAAAAACAATCATTACACCACTTCCCTCCCCAGACAAATAACCTTAATGTCTTTTCCTTGCATTATGTTGTTAGCTAAAATGTCTAGTATGATGTTAAACAAGAGTGGAGACAAGGGGCATCCTTATCTGCTCTCCTTTCTCAGTGAGATTGTGTTCATTTGTTCTCCATTGATTACCATGTTACCAATTAGTTTTTCACATATAGCTTGTATTTTCTTGAGAAATGTTCCTTCCATTCCTATCATCTTGAGAGTATTAAACAGGAATTGGTGTTGAATATTATTGAATGCTTTTTCTGCTTTATTGATATTATCATTTGCCTCTTATACTTTTTCATATCAATTCGGTGAATGATACTAATGGTCGTTCATATGTTTAACCATCCCTGCATCCATGGTATAAATCCCACTTGGTCATGGTCAATTATTTATTTTCTATACTTTTGTATTCTATTGGTCAGTATTTTGTTAAGGATTTTTTCATCAATGTTCAATAGGGATATAGGTCAGCAGTTCTCAATTCCTTGGGATGGTTGCTAAGTATAGGTGTCAGAGTTATATTAGCTTCATTGAAGAAGTTTGGGGGTTTTCCATCTTTTTCTATGTTCTGGAAGAGTTTGTGTAGCATTGGTGTCAGTTCTTTCCTGGATACTTAGTATTCTCCTGTGAAGCCATCTGGTCCGGGGAAATTTTTGTTGGTAATCCCTTGATAATCTTTTCTATTTCTTCTATTGCTTTGGATATCTTGAGATTCTTGAAGTCCATCAAGGATAGGCTAGAGAGGGATTGTTTTTCCTAGAATTTGTCAATGTCTTTCAAGTTGTTGCGTGCATTGGGGTGCAGTCCTTTGTAATACTGTGGAATTATCCTTTTGATTTCATTAGAGTCTATTGCAATGTCCCCCCTTTCATCTCTCATTATTGCTATTGAATTTTGTTCCCAACTTTCTTTGCAAGCAGTCTGTCAATTCTGTTTATCTTTTCAAAGAACCAAGTATAGGCTTTAACTTTTTCCATAGTTTTCTTATTTTCCCTCTCCTGAATCTCAGCCCTGATTTTTATTATTTCTTTTCTTTTGCTACTAGTAGGATTGTCCTGCTGACTCTGCTCAAGTTTCTGCAAATTTTGTGCCAGAATATCAGTCATAAGTGTCTCTTCCTTTTTCACCTGTGCCTGTATTGCTGTGAAACTTCTGCTGACAACTGCCTTTGCTGTGTCCCATAAGTTTTGGTACTTCGTGTTCTCATTCCCGTTTTTATTCTACAAATTTCCTAATTTCATCTCTAAACTAGAACAGTACACATTTCTTTTACAATAAAGTTATTCATCCTCCAATTGTTTGCTCTTCTTTTCTTCATATTCCTTTTGTTGATTTCCAGCCTTATAGCACAGTGATCAGAGAGAGGTCTCTGTGATATCATTGTCCTTAAGCTTGTGTAGAATCACCATATGCCCCAGCATTAGGTCTTTCTTCAAATATGTGCCATATGGCCTTGAAAGAATGTGGATTTTTTTGTACTTGGATGAAAAGTCTGCAAATAACTATCAGGTCTAATTGTCTAATAGTAGTGTTTAGATCTCTAGCCTGCTTGATGAGTTTCTTTCCCTGTTATCTATCTTTCTGAGAGTGGTGCATTGAAGTCACCTACTATAATTCTTGAGACTGTGATTTTCTGTTTCATCTATTGGATTATGTGGTTGACGTAGTCATCATGTATCTCGTTTGGAAAATGTACACTTAAAATGCTTATTGGTTCTCTGTCTACCATTCCCTTGAGTATTGTAGAATGTCCTTCCTTATCTCTTTTTATGGTTTATACCTTGAGGCCAATTTTACCCCAGATTAGGATTGCAACGCATGCTATTTTTTCACTTCTTTTTGATTGACATGCTTTTCTCCAGCCTTTGATTCTAGGGCCTTTTTTGTCTGTAGTTTTGAGATGTGTCTCCTATAGGGTTGTGTTTTCTAAGTCATACTGCTAGCCTCAGTTTGTTAATGCCTGAATATAGTCCATTGATATTCAGGATTATTATCTACTTCTGTGAACTCTATGGTGTCATCTTCTACCTTTTGTGTTGGGTGTTTTTCTACCCCCATTTCTTATCCGTTTGTTGTGTGTGTGTGTTTCATTTTTGACCTCTTTCCACACTTAAGTCAATGCTATCTTGGGGAATGTTTTCACTTTGTTGCCCTCTTGGTGGGGTTGTTCTATGTGGCGGTCTCTTATTTATGTTTAGAGAGTGCTGTTCTTCTGCCCTTCATGGGTCAGTAAGGATCTTTTGTAAGGCTGGGTTTCTTCTAATATATTATTTGAGTTTTTCCTTGTCTGGGAAGACACTTACTTCTCCATCTATCTTGATAGGTAATTTGACTAGGTAGAGTACTCTTGAGTTTGTGGTATTTTACTTCAATTTTTGGAATATGTTGCTCCACTCTCTCCTCTTCTTTATAGTGCTCTTGATGGGTCTGAACAGATTCATATTTGGGAAACTCTATTTGTGATTGCATTTTTTTTCTTAGCTGCTCTCATGGTTTTCTCCATGGTTTTCTCTTTTTCTCATAGTTGGATAGTTTAACTACAATGTACCTTGGTGACTTCTTGTTGGGATTCTGTTTAGCTGGTGTTCTTTCAGCTACCTGAATGGTTGCCTGGTTTTGATTCATTAAACTGGAGAAGTTTTCCTCCCAGGGTCTCTCACTATTGTTGCAGGTGACTTCTTTGTTTTATCCTCCTTTGGTAATTCAATTATTCTGATGTTGTTCCTCTTCATAGCATCAGACATACCTCTCAGATTTTCTTCTTCTTCTCTGATGATCTTATTAGATGTTTGTTTGCATTTGTTGAAGTCTGCTTGGCTCTTCTCTAGAGCAATTGTGCAGTTTTTCTGCCTCTTCCAGTCGGTTGGTAAAGTCTGTGAGCCTGTCACTGGCTTTGGTTATCTCATCTTGTATTCCCTTTGGTGTATGAATTTCATCTTCTCTAGCAGTTCATACTTTTTCTGTATTATTTCACACATATCCTGTATGATTCCAAGCCACATTATTAAAATTTCTTTCTGTGACAGATCAATGTCTGCTTCTTCTATGCCCCGCGTTAGGTTCAGGATATCTTCCACATTGCCTTTTGTTTTTCCTGTTTTGTTGTTGTTGCTGCTGTTGTTGTTGTGAGATCATTGGGGCTGATTGTTGTTTGCACTACATTGTTTTAGGGTAGCCAGGTGTCATTTCCCAGGGAGTCAAAGAGCACTGGTTCCTCTATAACAGGCAATGTAAACAATAATCCATCACAATGACTTGTAGGAATGCTTCTTTGAACTGCCTGTAGCTAATTGCACTATGGAATTGGTCTATCGCTTTATCTTCCTGTGGCTTCGCTCTTTCCCGAGTCAACGAGTATTTTGTTAGTTGGAGAATGAGTTGGATGGTCCTCTCAGGGGATGCTGGTTGGGTTGTTGTGGACCCACGAGGATCTCACAAGAAGCTATAATGTTGTGACCCACAGCATTTTCAGGCACCACAGAGGGCATGGAGGGGTCCAGGCTGCAATGGGAGTGCCACAGAAAGATGGTGGGTTGCTCAGTTTGGTGTATAGTCCTGCAAATGGTGGGCAGAATTGCCGTGGTCAGGTAGATCACTACGGAGGTTGGGAAGAGGTTCTCACAGGAGTTTGGTGTGTTGGCCGAGCTGCCTTAGGCCATGTGAGTCCCTACAGCAGGCAAGAGGAAGTTCTTTAGTTATGGGAGACCACAGAGGATAGACAGGAGCTTCCCCAGCTTTGCACGCAGGATTCCCCTGAAGAAAGTAAACAGGATTTCCCCAGCCACATGTTAAGCAGTGCAAAGGACTACTGGGAAGAATTTCCCCAGGAAGAAGTTTGGGTGGGCTATTCCATGGTGGAAAGTGAAGGGGCTTTCCTCCATATTGGGTTACACTAAGCTCTCCCAGCTTAGTGGAGAACTGGGTGGCGGGGAAGAGAGGGGAAAAACTAAGCCTGCTGAAACTGTGGTGGGATTGAAGAAGAGAGGGAAACAAAAATAACTATATAGCTGAGCCCTGAGCCCTAACTGTGGGACTGGAGGGGTTTGATCCCTGCCTTGAAGCAGCAGCTAGCTGTGCCTGTGTTGAGATATAAAGCCCTGGCACAGGTGCCAAATGATCCTGGCCCAGACCGAGACAGTGTTGGTGACAAGGTCAAACTCTAACTGGCTTCCACTGTGGTGATCCAAAAGCCCGGCTCCTCAAAATCTAGTGGATCTGTGTCTACTTATCTTTAGGATGCTCCTCTTGCAATCCAGTGGTGTGGAATTTCCCTCTTAGTAACTCTCCTACCCTAATTTCTGTGGAATCCCTCTTGTAGGAGTTACTTAGTCACCATCTTCTCAAAAGTGAGCAATTTAGTCCATTTCCTCAGGATCTTTTCTCAGCAAGAGAAAGAAAAAAGAGTGCCTCTTTTCCCCACTTATCTGACAGGTATGAGCCTCTCATTGGCTGTACTATGTCTTTTCTTACAGGGTTAAGTTCTTTCCAAAGAAAAGCCATTTTCAACTGAAATGTTAGTGATGCTAATTCTCTGTGCTGTGTGGAATGTGCTGCATGTAGATTGACATGAAGTACAGAATTTGAAAACTCTTTGATCACCCATATAGATTTTGTTGTTGCTGTGTCAGGAAGCAGTTTAAATATTTCACAAATAATAGTTCGCTCAAGTGCATAACCATTCTATGAAGGAGGTGTTTTTATTTTCTCCAATTATAGAAACCACAGAACAGAGATTGAAGTAACCTGTGCTAGGTCATACAACAAATAACTAGCAGAGTCAAATTATAAACTTAGATTGAGGGGATCCAGTCTCTGATCTTAACTATGACAGCGCTGCAAATGGGCTTATGGCATGGGGTTTAAAAAGGGAAAGGAAAAATAGACTTGTTATAGTAGCTTCAGATGTCTTGATATAAAATGAGTTCATGTTCACCAAAAGCAAAAACATACTAAACATTAAGAATGCAATTTAAAGGCTATGTCTCTGAATTTGGATGTTTGCAAATATATTATCCAGTTTCTTAGGCAACATATGAAGGCAACTTGAATGGCCCAATGTCATATAACCTTTCAGAATATTTTGCTTTATGGTTTTATCATTGTTGCTCCTTTTCTCCCCATGAATACAACAAAGGACTTTTTAAGGAATTGCTCTCAAATAAGCAGTGCAATATTTTATGTTTTGGTCTTTGAAGAAATCTTTATCCAATTATATGATGTATTCAAAGATATAAAATATTGTAATTTAAGAGATGCCTTTTGGTACACTTCAATGAAGTTTAATAATCAAGAATTGTTTGCATAAAAACATCAGAGCTAGGGCAGAAACATAGCAGAGTGTTATCTTAAAGCCGCAGCAGTCAGCAAAGCAGTCAACTTAGAATCAAGTCAGGACCAATAATTCCTTTGAGATGTCACCTTGTGTAGTCTGTCAATGTTAAATAGCAATGACAGCTGCTGTGCATATAAGGAGGGTGGCAAGAAAAGCTTGAAGATTATTGAGCCTTATACCCTAAGACTCTTGGACACTTAAAATCTAGTTCTGAATCTGAAGGTCGCATAGCCAAAATGTCGATTAAATCTCTCTCTCTCTCTCTCTCTCTCTCTCCCTCTCTCTTTTAGTTTTGTATTTCTTACCCTTGTGGTTTTTATAAAGTGTGGCTTTGGAACAGCCTTCCTAAACTTAACCTAACCTTAATTCCCAATCTGTGTTAGGATGGGCTTGCTAGAGAAATAGTTGTGTATCAGGGAAGCATCCCAGCCTAGTCCATATCAAGTCTATAAGTTCAACAGTGGTCCAGAAGTTCCTCTCCAGACTCCAAAGTCACATGGACTGATTCAGGATGCAGGAACAAAGCAGGTTGGCGTGTGCAAAGTCTTCTGGTTTCAATGGCGGTGGATGAATCTCCAGAGTTCTGGCAGCCATCAGAGTCAGTAAGCCAGAAGACTAAAGGCAAGGAAAAGGAGGGTAGGGTGGAGAGTTTCCCAGGATCCTGCTTTTGATAAGGATACACCTTAAGGAGATACCATTAGGCTGAGACCTGATTGACAGGCTAGACCCCAACCCAACACTTTTATATCTTAAATTTGACCTAAAATTATATAACAACCATGCCAGCTTATAAAAGGGGTAAAAGCCCATACTTCATAACTCTGTTGTCAGTATTAAATGAATAAAAGCAAAACAGAATGGCATGATGGTTACAAGGGTGGGCTTTGAACCCTCAATCTATCACTTATTGCCTGAGCAACAAACTACTTAATCTCTAAACTGGCTTTCCCCCTATAAATGGGATAGCAGTAATCTTTATAGGTAATTGGGGAGATTGTAAAATATAATGAGTACCCAGTATATTAGCATAGTTACTTCAACCAAAGAAAGTATTCTGTGTACTAACTTGTATTATTGTCATTCGAATTATTGATTTTATAACTATAAATTAGAACTTTTTTCTTTCATATTTTAAATTAAAGTAGAAGCTCTGGTGGTGCTGTCAGATAAGTGTTGGACTACATACAATATAAGGTTTGCAGTTCAAGTCCACCAGCCTCTCCACCAGAAAAACATGAAGCCATCTGTTACCATAAAGATTAACACCTCAGAAACTCTACAGAGGTTCCAAGGAAGAGGAGTAGCCAGTAATTAGATGGCAGGGGGCTGGGTGGTTAATTCTAAAAGGAGCCATGCTGGTGCTGTTGTGTGAGCATTAGACTGCTAATTGCAAGGTTGGTGGTTCAAACTCACTGTCATTCCAGGAGAAAAATGAAGCTGTTTACACCATTAAAAAGCTACAGATTTATTAAACCCATAGAGCAGTGGTTCTCAACCTTCCTTACGTTGTAGGCCTTTAATACAGCTTAATACAGTTCCTCTTGCTGTGCTGAGGCCACCAACCATAAAATTACTTTGTAGTTACTTCATGAATGTAATCGTGTTACTGTTATGAGTCTTGTGACCCCAGTGAAAGGGGTCATTTGACACCCAAAGGGGTCACAACCCGTAGGTTGAGGACCACTGCTATGGAGGGTCACAATAAGTCAGAATCAATTTGAAGGCAATGGATTTCGGGATAAGTTGACTAGTAGACTTTATCTCTCCCTGTTCCTCATTAATAAATTTCTTAATTGCCCCAACTCTAAATCTCTCTCTCTCTCCCTCCCTCCCTCATCTGAATATTTAACTTTGCATTATTTGTGTGAGGTGGACTTGATGTCAGTAATTTATAAGTCTCCCTTGAGATTAAACTGGGGCCAAATCCTGGGTTCAGGCCAATGGGATAAAGATAAAAGTGTCATGTGTGCCATTCACAGACAAGGCCATAAAGTCACCTGTGCAGTCTTCTAGGTATTTGAAAACAGTCCCTACACCCCCAAGAGTGTTTGTATTAGTCTCAGATATGAACTAGAAATAAACTTCTTATGTGTGCTAAATTTCAGGTTTTACTGTCATTACCACACAGCCTAGCTTATACTAGCTAATGTATCCAGTAGTTAGAAATAAAAATATGTAGTAAGATAATATGGAAGCAATCTCTTAGGAGGAATAAGTGATAACTTGAAGAAATATTGGAAAGAGCAGAGAAGAGGAAGGGGAGAGGACAAAGGAGACTAAGGTAGCCATTGCTTTTTGACAAATGCTTATGTGACAGGGTTGCATAAAACACAAATTAAAGAAAACCTAATAGTACGAGATTCCAAATTGAGCATTAACTTTTCAATTGAAATAAAAATTGAAAACAGATAAATGCTCTGGAATGAGGGAGGATGGTAGGATTGACTTCGTAGGAGCCAGGAGATGGGAACACAATTCAATGGTGGCGGGAAGTGAATTGTGTCTCCTAAAAAGATACGCTGAAGTCCTAATCCCCATATCTGTGAATGTGAGCTTATTAGGAAGTAGGTTCTTTAAAACTGCTAACAACTAGGTTTGCATGATGCCATCATGCAGTGGAACGGGCTCTAATCCTGTAAAACTAGAGTCCTTATGAAAAAAAAGATACACAAAAACATGGAAAGACAAGAAGGGTGTCAAGAGTTGCTATCACTGCAAGAAAAGGGATCACCTGGAGCAATCAGAAGTTCTGAGCACCACTTGGAACAGATTCCCTCTCAAAGGCTGGGGAGTGGGGGGGGGTGTCAAGGAATGGGGAGGGGGGGTCCACACCACCAGTACTCTGATCTCACACTCTCATCCTCCTGATGGTGACAGCACGCGTCTCTCCTTTAAAACTATCCAACTTGCTACTTGTTATTACTTTGCTACATCACACTTAAGAGGTGATTACAATTGGGTTGACACAAATTCTTATAGAGCTCGAAGGAAACTTGCTTAAGGAAGTTGTATTCAGTCTCTTTCTTGAGTTGTGAATATAGAGCCCTAGAAAGGTGATGTTGCTTTCCTTTCGTCAAATCTCAAGTTTGTAGCTGAGCAGGGACTAGAAATCAGATCTCTTGACATTCCCTACTGTACTTTTTGCAATTCAAATCACCCCCTACAATCCCTAGAAAGAAAAATAGCAATCCAATCTATTGCCTAAGTGGATTTAATTAATTTGACTTTGTAACAAAGTAATTCTAAAGAGAAGTTCAGCACAGAATCCTGTAATGGGCTGTTCAGGAATGGAATATTTATGAAGACACATTTTTCTTAACTACCTATGGCAAGGAAATTGCTTCAACAGTGTAAATGCTCATGAAATAAACTTTTATAAAGAAATTTTCTATGAATTTTCCCTAGAGAGTATACGCATACTAACCATTGACTTCAAATAACATTAATCAGTATTAATGCCTTGAATTATTGCAGTTAATTGCTGCTAGGCAGAATCACAAAAAGTTGCTTTGCCTTGTCACAGTGGACGTATAAAGGGAAACCGTTCATGTGTAGGAACGGGAATTGAGGGAAGCATTAATGGCTATATTTCCTCCTCAATAACCTGACAATTAATGAGGGTGTCACCCTTGGACACTACCAGCCACTCACCAGCTGTCCATTAGTTCTTCAGAAGTATTGATCTACACGCAACATTTAAGGTTTCAAACACAATTTAAATGCAGTTTCTGAAAGCATCTTGAGGTAGGCCTTGGAAAATGGTAACTTTGAAAGGTTGCCTGAAGCCATAACAACAGGAGAAGCACAGCTTGCTTCCTTTTCTTTTCAAAGGACATGTGCTTTATTATCTCAACAATATCCCAAAGCACCTGACAAGTGTGCGAGAGAAATTTATACACAGCAAGCGCTTCTCAACTCAAATCTGCTCAAACTGAAACTTTTCTCTCTGAGCTTTTAGAGCTCAGCAGCAGCAGCATGGGAGATGGTGTCTCACGACCGGTTCTGTCATGCACAGTATCACCCCATTCCCTAGGACCTCTTCCTGTGTCGTACCTTAGAGAATCCACACTAAAGTTTATTATCAATTTTGTTCAGACAACAACATGTGGAGTTAGCATGCTTACTTGCTTAAATGTAGTATTTCAGAGATTATCTGAATACTGATAACGAAACTTTATAAGAATCTTTCCAAATTGAGTTAGAACAATGTTGATAATCATGTAACTAATCATGTTGTAATTCAATGTAGAAATACTTCACAAAACAATTTTGTTGCTAGTCTTTGTATCTTCTAAATAATATTACATTGAAGCAACTTAGAATTAGAATTATAAAAATATTACATTGAAGCAACTATCACATATTAGTCAATGTTTGCAATCAATAACTTACTGATTTTTCTCCTATTTTGATTGCCACTTCAGTCTCTAGAAAATTATGTATATATGCTCACAAATATGATTTAATACAGTGCTGTAGCTAAAACACCCAAAACATTGACAAAATCCGTGACTTTGAGCACACTGGCCATGTCATACATGCTTGTGGTGTGTGCAAACACAATGACTTCAAGAGCCATTGTAAGCGGGTAATGATGACGGTTCTGATGCGAGCACAATAGAACTTTCAAATGTTAGTTGGTTCTGGACTTCAGCCTTGTAGGTAAGCTAGACTTAAAAATCCATATCATTATAGAACTAACTCTAAGGATCCTTTTTGTTAAGACAGGAAATGTCTGCTGAAACGATGAACAAGAAATGCCCTGGGCCATCCATCAGTGCACCCCTCTGACAGAGTCCTGGGTGTGGTCCACACCCCAATCTCCGTCCTCCCCAACACCACTGACTTTTGGCACACTGTGTTAAGTGAACTGACAGTAGAAGTAAAACAACAAATAAATTGAATTAGATTTTGCTTTTTCCTTCAGGGAACACCTCTCAGAAATAAAATGCTGTGAACCAAATGACTTCCCTTGAGAACACATGAGAAAACATTGCAATCGACCGACTGTTAAGCAAAATGTCACAGCTTGTTCTCACCATCGCTGCATTTCATCCAAAGTATCATCCGTGACCTGACACATATTTTTATTATTCCATTGTCCTATAATTGCATTAATATCTTTGAATCTTGGTATTAAGTATAAAACATAAGCATGGTTTTATAGTGAAAATCTCCTGAGATTTTAAATGATAATTTGTCCTTTTTCTCCTGCCAAGCAGTCATTTCTCCATACATGAAAGAAGTGTACTGCTAGAGAGATCCCTCCAACATTTCTAGTGGATACTAGAGCTCAGTGTAGATGAAGCTCATGATAGAAACTGGACAGCTAGATTTCTCTTTTGAGCACAATGAGCCTCCCATGAAGGCTGCCATGCAATGTATTAGCTCCTGGAGCTTTCCACTGCCCTTGTGACAAATTCCAAATGCCACCAATGGCTGCATGGTCCCAAATAACCTGAATCTTCATGTCGGAATCACCATGCTTGCCTGGAATGTGTTCCTGTTCCTCTTCAAATGATTCTCATTCATCTGTTTTCCTTCATTAATGGCACAGTCACAAAAACACCGTTCTTTACATCAGAGCTAATGAGAAAGTTTTCACTTTACTTAGATCCACAATCAACACTCAGGAAAGTGCCAGGAAAGACATCCAGTGATGTGTTGCATTGCACAAATCTGCTGCAGAAGACCTTTTAAATGTGCACTAGCCACGCTGTCGCTCCGAGAACTAAGGTGTAGCCTAACCAAAGTCATGGCATCTTCACTTGCTTCCCATGGGCTTCAAAGTTGGACGGTGAATAAGGAAGACTAAAGAAGCAGTGATACATTTTATTAATTACTTGGTGAACAATTTTGACAGTCCCACAGTTTAGCAAAACAAACAAATCTGTCTTGGAAGAAGTGCAGCCAGGAGGTACTTTAGAAGTGAGACTGGCAAGACTTTGTCACACATACTTTGGACATATGAGTAAGATGGAGCAGCCCCTAGAATAAGACACCATGCTTCGTAAAGAGACACCATGCTTCGTAAAGAGGAACGTGGCAAAAAAAAAAAAAAAGACCAAGCCTCTCAATGAGCTGTATTGACACAAGGTTTACAACAGTGAGTGCAAATACCTTGAGAACATACAGGGTTTCATTATATGGTGCATACTGTCACTACAAGTCAGAACTGACTAAAATGTTGTAGTTGCTAGCTGCAGTTGAGGCAGTTTCAACACATAGTGACACTAGGCAAACAGAAGGAAACACTGCATGGTCTTTTGCATGGACATAAGTCTTCTTATGTCTGAAACCCTTGTTGCAGCCACTGGTGTCAATCCACCTGCTCCAGGGCCACCTTCTTTTTCACTGCCACACTTGTGCCACACTGAGCATGGGACTGGTCTTTTCTGATAACCTGTCTAAAGTACATGGGACAAAGTATCACCATCCTTGTCTTTAAGGAGTATTCTGGTCTTAATTTTGTAAGACAGATCTGTTTGTACTTTTGGAAGTCCATTGTCAATAGTATTTTCAAGTTTCCTTGTCAACACCACATTTCAAATGCATTCATGCTTCAATCTTCCTCATTCAATGTCCAGCTCTGACATGCATATGAGATCATGGAAAATGCCATGGGCTGCATCAGACATACCTTAATCCTCAAAGAAAAATCCTACTTTTCAATACATTTACCCAATGCAATGTGTCCTTCGATCTCTTAATTCCTGTTTCAATGAGCATGATTGTGGATCCAAGCAAGATGAAATCCTTGATAATCTTAATCTCTTTCTCCATTTACTATGATGTTACCTATTGATCTGGTTGTGAGGATTTGGGTTTTCTTTATATTGAATTCTAATCCACACTGAAAACTGAAATCCTTGGTATCCATCACCAAGTATTTCACGTCTTCCTCATTTTCAGCAGCTAGGTTGTATCATCTGCATATTGCAGGTGGTAAATAAAGCTTCCCTGAATCCTAATGCCATATTCTTCCTCATATAATCAAATTTCTCTGGTGATTTGCTCAGCCTACAGATCGAATAAATATAGTGAGATGATAAAACTCTAACACATAACTTTCTTTACTTAAACTGCTTTCTGTTCAAGCAATTGCCTCTTGATCTATATAAAAGTTTCATGTGAGAACAGTGAAAAGTTCTATAGTTCACATTGTTATCAAATTATCCATAGTTTGGTAATGGGCCACAGAGTTAAATGCCTTGGCATAATCAATGAAACCCAAGTAAACATCTTGCTGCTATTCCCTGCTTTAAACCAAGATTTATCTGACAACAGCAGTGATATTCCTTGTTTCATATCCTCTTCTTCTTTTAGTCATTTTATTGGGGTCTCTTACAGCTCTTACAACAATCCATACATGCACCTATTGTTTCAAGAACATTTGTACATATGCTGCCATCATCATTTACAAAAAAGAATGTTCTTTCTATTTGAGCCCTTGGTATCAACACTTCATTTACTCCCTACCCCTCCCTCCCTCTTCTCCCTCCCTCCCTCATGAACCCTTAATAATTTACAATTTTTTTTCATGTATCACACTGATGACTATCTCTCTTTACCCACTTTTCTGTTATTTGTCCCTATGGGGGTTGGAGGGGAGTGAGTTATATACATTGATCACTGTGTTTTGTACCTCCTTCCTTCCTTCCTGGTGTCAGTAATCTCAGTATTGGTCCTTAAGGGTTACCTCTCCTGGATTCCCTGTGTTGCAAATTCTAATCTGTACCAGTACACATGCTCTGGTCTATCCAGATTTGTAAGGTAGAATTGGGGTCATGATAGTGGGAGGTGGAAGCATTAAAGAACTAGGGGAAAAAAGAACTAGAGGAAAGTTGCAAATTTTGTCATTGCAATACTGCACACTGACCGACCACCCTCTTCCTTGTGATTCTGTTAGTGGATGTCCAATTATCTGCAAATGGATTTTGGGTCTCCACTCCATCTCCCCCCTTGTTTGTTTCTATATAATTGTTTATCTGGGTCTTTGATACCTGGTACCTAATCCCATCAACACCTCATGATCACACAGGCTGGTGTGCTTCTTCTTAGTGGGCTTTATTTCTTCTCAGTAAATTGGCTGATTGTTTACCTTTAAGCCTTTAAGACCACAGATGCTCTATAGTTTGATAGCCATGCACCATCAGCTTTTTTCACCACATTGACTTATGCACCAATTTTGCCTTCAGTGATCATGTCGGGAAGGTGAACATCACAGATTGGGAGGTTATTAGAACAAAGTGTTCTTGCATTGAGGGAGTACTTGAGTAGAGGCCCAATGTCTGTCTGCTACCTTGATACGTAACATATAAATATATGTGCATAGATCTATTTCCCTATCACTATATATAAATATAATTACAAATACATGTGTCTGTTCTTTTTTAATATTATTTGTGTTTTTTAAGTGCCTGTTCTTAATCAAACCTGAATGCCTGACACTTGACAGTAACCTGTCATTGTACTGCTGTTATCATTGTTGGATGATCTTCAGCAAAATATCAATGATATTTTTATAATTCATGCATTCTATGGTGTTATCTTTCTTTGGAATGGGTACAAATATGGGTCTCTTCTAGTCCACCAAGTAACTGTCTTCTAAATATTCTGTCATAGACAAGTGAGCACTTACAGTTCTTCATCAGGTCATTGAAACATATCAATTACTAATCCATCATTTCTTGGAGTCTAGTTTTTGGCTACTACATTTGATGCAGCTTGAACTTCCTTCAGTATCCTGGCTTCTTGCTCATATACTACCTCCTGAAACAGTCCAGTACTTATTTTCGTATAGTGACAATGTATTCTTTGCATCTTCTCTTGATGATTATTTCATTATTCTGTCCATAGAGCCTCTCAATATTACAAATTGAGGCTTAGATTTTTTATTTCATTCTTTCAGTTTAATATATGGTAAACATGTTCTTTATTTTATGATTTTATGATTCAAAGTATTCGAACTTTTCATTATAATATTTTACTTTGTCTTCTCAAGCTGAAATTTTCTGTTAGAAATTTTCTGTTCAGCTCTTTGATTTCATCATTTCTTGCATTTGCCTTAGTTATAAGGCAAAGCTTATAACTTTGCTAAGTTGCTAAGAGCAAGCTTCCGAATCTCTTCCAACATCCATGTTGATCTTTTCTTTCTTTCAAGTCTTTTTTTGGGGGGAGGGGGGAGTTTTGAGGGGCATCACTGCCCTCTGGCGGAGGGAGTAGGAGGCCCAGCCTTGCTGCTGGATTTGAACCTCCAACCCAGTGGGCCGCAGTCCTGCACACAATAACTATGCCACCGGGGCTCAGCCCTTTCAAGTCTTTTTAATGATATTTTTTTCCTTCATGTGTCAAGTTTGTGATGTCATCCCACAATTTATCAGGTATTTTTCCAGTTTTCAATGCCGTAAATCTGTTCTTGAAATGTTTTCAAAATATATGTGAGTGGTATATATTGGCTCTCATAAACTTGGTTTCATTTTCCTCAGCTTCAACTTGAACATATATAGAAGTAATTGATCTGTTCCGCAATCAGCCTCAGCATCATTTTAGCTGTTGATATTGAGCTTCTCCAGTGTCTCCTCACCAGTGTAGTCAATTTTATTTCTGTCTATCTTATCTGGAGAAGTTCACTTATATAGTTGTTTTTATGTTGTTGAAAGAGGGTATTTACTATGAACAAGTCCTTCAAAATTCTATCCTGTGATTAACAGCTCCATTTCTATCCTTAGGACCATATATTCCAACTATTATTTCTTCCTCTTTGTTTCCAACTTTTGCATTTTAATCACTAATAACTATCAATATATCTGATTGTGTGTTTTCCATCAGGTAACACCACTCAGAAACAAAACATGGGGCGGGGGGGGCAGGTATCCATGGGCTCAACATTGTCAATGCTAACTAAAAAGTTATAGGTATGGATCCATCAAGATGTGCCCCAGAATAAAAACCTGGTAATCTACTTCTGAAAAGTATCCACTTAAAAACCAGATGGAGGAGAATTCTATCTGACACTGATGCATCTTTCAGGAGGCAGAATATGGTGAACTCTAAGGCAACTAGATTTACATATTGTGTTTCCTTGACTGGACCAATCACAATTTGTTTATCAAAACCATACCAAACCTACTGCTATTGATATCAACTCATTGGAAACCTGTTGACTGAAGCTAGCTGCTTTCGCTTACTGAGTTGCTGGGTCATCAAACCACAGACCTTTTGGTAACACTTAAGCTCTTCAACCCTGCACCACAAGAGCTCCACGGTTTGTACAGTTGCACAATTTGTATTGGACTTGGTTCCTTTTGTTATCATTTCCTTCATTGTCAATCTGTAAGTTTCTCCTAGGGCAAGAGTTTTGCCTGGCTTGTCCAACAATGCCTAACCAGTGACCAACACCATGCCAGGTAATGGGTATTTGGTGATTTGGACCAAAGGTGGTAATATATTCTGACAGAGATGAGAGTCTCAGTTGAGTTGTCCCTCTCCTAAAACATCTATCAGTTTGACTGGATTATGATTCTCAATGATTTTTCAGTTACATAGTGGTGAAATGTTTCAGTCATGTGATGATATCATCTATGATATGATTAAATGTGATCAGTCAGTCAGTTGTAAGGGGTTTGGGGTGGAAGGCAACACGCTGACAGGTCATAGCCCTCAGCTGACATAAGGAAGTTGCTTGGGGTTATCTTTACTTAGATAAAATTGTCTTACAATAGATTTATTAAAAAAGACTGATAAGATCGGGGAAGATGAGAGTGGAGGCAGAAGGACGGTCTGGGGTGTATTCTTAGGTTACTGTGCTGAGAAACTCCGACATCCAGGGCAAGGTAAATGCTAAAACTTCTGTATATTTCCAAGGAACAGAAAGCTTGTGGATATTGAAACAATACAGGGAACTTCTCTGTGTTGGCAGAGAGAGAAAGTCTTTCCATAAAGTTGCTGTAATGCATTCCAATTTCTAGCCTCCTGAACTGTGAGAGCATAAATATAGGTCTGCTAAAGTCATTCACCTGGGGTATTTTTCTTATAGCAGCACCAAGATCAGCAGCACGAGGAAAGATACAAAAGTTAAAAGACATCCCAAGAATGTCTTTTTAATATAGAATGTTTTCTTGGTTTTTTTAAGGTAGAGTTTAATTTTCATGACTAGATTCGATTTAATGATGATGCTTCTTTTGCCTCTAGAGGAAGTAAAAAAATTTTTTTCTGGTTTTATTTTTATTTTTATTTTGTGAAATTTGAAATGTTGGAGTATATTATTTTAGTTTGTGTTCAAGTTCTTATTGTATTTCAGTTTGAGTGCAGTTACTTCAAAGAGAAATTCATTTGTAAAACATATCTCTGGTCATTTAGTGAATATTTACATGAACCAGTCACTTTACTAAAAGGAAAGTTAATGCAAGTAACTAATAGAAAAAAAATTGAAATAAGTTTGAACAACTTCTTCCCTCCTTCTCACCCTCGCTCTCACTTTTCACCCTCTTTGCATATCCCCCAATGCGACTCATTTTGTAGAAAGAGTTCCACATCATCCAGCACCATTCTTGGATTTTGAAAAATCAAACATGCTTCAGCTAGAGACCGATGGCCATCTGTTCAATTGTCACTCAGAGCAATCCTGCACAAGAATGCCAGGGAGGAACTGGTGAGTTTGAGCCTTTGGCCGTACAGACCCGTGTTTAACCCACTGTGCAACTAGCATTCCTTTTCAGCTAGATTAGAATGTCACTAAGGGAAGAAACCTTGAAAATCAATACCAGCTACATTGGGGGCTAACTTTTATGTGGTGTGGAGAAGATAAAGAATTTGATGGTATGAGTCATGGTCTGAGGAATGAAATTAGAGACAACAGACAATATTTTTAAATTGGGGTTTTTATTTGTAGATAAAGCACTCTAAGCATTGATTCCAATGACTTTTATATCTTCTTAAGTAAACATTTAAAGTTGTTCTCAAATTCTCTTTCAAATTTGACATACGTGTCTAAGTATACAACAAAGAGATGAGTGGATCATAAACCAGACTCAGTATTGCACAATTTCTATATGAGAAATGGAACCAAAGTAAGGACACCCATTTACAAATATTGAAAGTGGGTACTTATCAACCAACAACTTTATAATCTGATTTCTAAATTTTGCAATGTATCCTAAACATTAACAGCCTTGATTTCAATAGCAAGCCACAGATATGTTTTTATATTCTCAAAACTGCAAAAATAAGAAATAAAGGGAAAGCTAAAAACCAAGACACTTTCCTTTAGGGGTTTACCTTACAGATATTGGGAAAAATTAAATGGGAGAAAAAACCCTAAGCTTACAAGTGAATAGGCATGAAAATATAGAATATAGTTTTTTTTAATATATATTCTCAAGGTTCACATCAAGGTTTTCTTTTTTATGAGGTAGAGCACTAGGAAAATTTTCCCCAAAGAACAAGTGGGTTGACAAATTATTAGGATTTAAATAAATGCAAGAAACATGTGCCATGCCCTGTGGAGACTCTAGATGGTGAGGGAGAAAGTAGGGAGAACGCATCTGATTCTGCAGAAAAGGAAAGGGAAACAGAGCAACATGATCACAAACTGAGAAATCTCACATTACAGACGTAAAGAGAATAATAATTAGTATGAATTTTTGGAGCTGTGCAGTTTCACAACAAACTCAGACACATTTTGTTGAAACTCATCCCTGCAAGCTACTAAATATACCGTCACTTATCGCACTTCCTCCCCGTTACCATTCTTCCATGTTTCCTAATCTTCTGAACTTGTTCTTGAGTGAAGGTTG
>PVJH01012521.1:0-64115 GCA_004026705.1 Nesogale talazaci | reverse complement strand
TGCACTGACAAGCTTCCCAAAAAGGTGGCAATGGCTAATTATTTTAAGCTTTTGGAACTTGGCAGCAAGTCGAATGGAACAAACATACCGACTCAACATATGCTGAAGAATGTTCGGTAAAGCTCTCTGCCTATAGTAGTCTATACAGAAAGCGGAGCATATGGCGGGCTCTGCCTGGCTTTTTTTTCTCTGGGATCATCTGCTGGGACATGTGCTACCACCTAATTACACTCCCATTTTACTCTTGCTTCCATTTGTGGTCTGACTCCTCAAAGCCTTCACCCACTCACTTTTGAAAACTATTCTTAAAAAGTAATTTTATCTGACCTACAAAGAGTGGTGAGTGCTTCTGGAGGAAGGTTTTAAATATGAGAAATAGAGATTCCAGAGCCTGCCTCCTGAGCTCTGTAGCCTCTCAGGAAGACTGTGTGTCTCTTAGCAAGATAATGGTTTCCTGCTACAGAGAAAGGTGCATAGAGGGAATTGTGGGAACTCACAGGCCAAGCTTCTATGATGAGTATCTACCACTGCACGTTTCTCCCAGAAGCTCCCTCTCAAGGGGAACCAAGACCCATTTTGAAAGTTTCTTCTGGATTATATGTGCAAGTGAAGAATAATGCTATAGGCTTTCCGTTTTAATTACAATATGGAAAATGAGTTTTTAAGGCTTACTGAAATTTGATATCCATAAATTAACACATTAGGAGGGTTGACTAAGGCATACGAGTGAGTCTATTAAATGTCTTGAGTGTTCTGAAAAGCTCCTAAGGACCCTACAGATAATTAGAATTCTTGAAAAGTTTGAGGAGGAATGCATGATCAGAGCAGAATGAGGGTCATCCTGGGATGGTTGTGGGTTTTTGTTGTTGCTCTCTTAATATTAATCAACTTGTACTGGTCGCTTGGAGTTCTGTTAAAAGCTCTTCTCCTTTTTTTTTTCTCTTTTGGTATAATACTTCCCACATAGTTTTTCCATGTTTAGTTAGTTCCTCTCCATTTCTTGTCATCCAGCTCTTTCTGCACCAAGAAGTGGGCAAAAGGGGACGTGAGCGACTTACATAGTTTTTTGTTCTGTTTTCCTCTGCTTTTTGTTTCATTGCTCTCGGAGTCCAGTTGAAGGTCGAAACTGCCCAAGGGCTCAACCGCTGTCTGAAAGGCTAGGGGTTCTGTGGCACCTGAAGTGGCTCAGAAGAAAAGTCTGATGATGTGCTTCCAAAACAAATGATCAAAACAACAATCGAACCCTCCAGCTGCTGAAAGCTGTACAGAGTCCAGGGACTGGTGATCCCGTGGCATCTGGTGTCCAGTTTCTGATAGACTCTTAGGGAGGATGCTGCAAGGGTCCCTGGAGAAGTAGGAGGTTACACGTTGGGCTGCCAACACAAGGCCAACAGTTCAAACCACTCGCTGAGTCAGGGTTGACCTATGAGGCTTTCTTCCCTCATAGAGTTGTCCTCCTGGAACCCCACAGGAACAGTTCTGCCTCTCTGCCAGGGTCAGTGTGAGGCAGTGAGGATGGTGCCAGGCCAGGTAGTTCATCCTGGTGTGCATGGAGCCATTATGCACTGGACCGTCCCAATGGCATCTAACAGCAACAAGAAGAACCGTAAAAACAACAGTCAATAAGTTAGTTGTCCACTGGCATAGATAGACTAGAAACTTCTAGAATAATCAAAGCATGGAAACGGGATTGTGGCTCAGGCAAGGGCCAGTTCATGTTTCTGATGATGCTAATATTTTTCCACCCAGTAGTTATTTTTAAAAGCCAACATTGACAAGGAAACCATTTTTATAATGAGACGGCAAAGGTCTTCACTCATGTTCCGAGAGAGGGAAGCAGGGACTGGGCTGGCCTTCAGCATTTTGCCTCAGACCAGAAGAGCAGGTTGAAGAATGACCCAGTGTAATAAATGCTCTCTCATGCCTTAGTGCTTAAATATTTCATAACTTGTAAGCTCTATTAAAGGAAGTGATGTCAAGAGTATTTAGTGGAGATAGCTTCTAGCAATGGCTTTTTATTAAGAAGGATGACACCAATCATCAAGCTGATGATGGAATGGGAGAAGATATTATTACCCCACTGAACATAGGCTTATTATCCCAGCCTCTGCAAGGCTTGACTGGTGTTAGGAATGACTGGGCAAAAGAGGCCAGGAGAATGTGTGTGCCTGGCTGCCCTGGCAGAGAAACACTGATGCGTGAGATGATCTAGAACTACCCCAGGGTTCCTTTCAGTGAAGGCCCATCTGAACTCTGTCTTTCTATTCTTGACCCAGAGTGCATTGTAAACCTTCGCTCTGCACTTGGCATGTGTGCTGGTTGAGGGATGAGGTATATTGTGTCCCCTCCTCTGTCTCCTTTTCAAGGGTCCCCTGCGTTGTGCTCAGATGATACAGAACTCACTGACCCAGTAATACAGAAGAGAGAATGCTGGAGCCCATGATACTCACTGGGTGACACAGAGCTGTTCTTAATTTCCTGGAAAATCAGAAGGAAGATATGAACTTTTGGGTCTAAGAAAATATTTTCCTGGATAATAGCAATATGAGTTTTATATATTTCCTCACTATGGCATTGAACATTAATAAGTTCACCCATTGTATAATTGGCTATTAGGATATAATTACATAATCTGTGATAGGAAAAGCTAGTTGATTATTAATATGTTCAGGTTAGACACTGGGCAGGGCAGTTAGCTACAAGGTGGGAGGTTTGAACCCATAAGCTGCTCTGAGGGCAAGAGATGTACTGTATGCTCCCTTAATGATTCACAGGGTGGAAAACCCTGAGGGTTTTGAAAACATTTGCAGTCTTGAAAACATAGGGTTGTTATGAGTTGGGACTGACTTAATGGCACTAGGTTTGTTTTTGAAGGTTTAAAGAGATATATGTAGCATATGTTACAATCACCACATTACACAAATATTAGTACATACATAAATATAATCATAAAATGTGATTTTGAATCCTATCTTATGGAGGCTAAAGTGGGTACAGTGCACTCACACCATGGTCGTAAGGAGTGCTTCATCAACATTTGCTGATAGGATAATACTGATTGGGGGTTTCCAGGTATCTTTGTGAAGAATATATGGATCTCTTCATATGTTCTTCATAAGAAGACTCCATCACAGACCCCAAGGGTGGATCTGGGGGCCAGGAACCCCGAGTCGGAGTCTCGCCTCTGTCATCACAAAGTTTCTAACCTTGGGCAAGTCGTTTAGATGCCCTTGAGTTCATTGAGTCAGCCATTAAGAAGAGGTAGTTGCATTCAATTTGTAGAATTCTGCATCTTTCAGAATTCTCTTACTCTAACTCAGAAGAGCAGTGGGGCTGAAATTTCTCCAAGAAATGTTTCAGTCAGATGATAAGCCTAACATTCATTTGATATTTACAATGAGCTCATGGTGGGTGTCTGAGAAACCGTCACAGAACAAAGACACTTAGTGACGCTAAATTCCTGCGACAGTGTCTGCTGCCTCCATCTCTGCACCCGGGGAAGCTGACACTCCTGAGGGAGGTGCGTGGCTGGCCGATGTTAGTTGAGTCGCCTCTTGGGCAGCTCGTCCCCAGCCTGTGAATCTTGCTTGTTGAGAAAACTCTCATTTTCTGACCAAATTGAAAGACGTCTGCACACCGGTGATGTGTTGTTGGATTCAAATTGACCTGAGGTGAAACGAAAGACAGATCCTCAGACTTTTTCCTCAGAGAGGGTTTCTGGTGTTTTGGTTTTTTTTTGTATTTTTTAAATAAAGAGTTCTACCTCTTAATATCCGAGAGGTATCATTGTGTGGGTAATCACCTAACAACATCACGTGTGTGACATGTGCTCTCATCCCTATTTTCCTTTGTGTCAACTCCCCCACTTAGGAGACAGTGGGGTCTCCCACTGTTTAACCAGCTAGGGTGTGTGTGTGTGTGTGTGTGTGTGTGTGTGTGTGTGTGTGTATGTGTGTGTGTGTGTGATCCAGTCACTTGGCAGGGTCCTAGAAACTCCACTTTTGGTTTGGTGTGGAGTCCACTTTGAGGGGAGCAGGTATAGATGGAGGTTGTTGATCCAACAACCTGGTGAAAGACTTGCTTAGTTCCAAATTTTACACCTTGATAGGTTTACCCAGAGAAAAGTTTAGACATGCTTGGAGTACCTTTCTTCTACCAGAAAGGATGGTTTGCCTGGGAAATGAATTATCTTGCCTTTTGAGAGCACACACAGAAAAAAAACCATAAGTCTGTTTTCTTTCATGTTCATCATTCCTACATTTTATTTTAAGCTCTTTAAAAAAACAAACAAACACCTCGTTAGATGATACAATATAAACCAGAGCTTTTATGCTAACTTCTGTTGCCAGACATGATTTTAATTATGTGATTGATCCTGAAAATATATATAACTCAATTGGGTATTAATGACACAAAGCATGAAGCTAACCTCTTTCGTCTTCAAATGCAAACATTTTCCAATTATCTCCATCTCTGAATGTTTGCATCTCTTAAATGCCTGGCTTTAAACACTTTGCTGTTTCTTTGAAGTCATGATTAGAGAGGATGGCTTTTCTGACTTCTGTGATTGCAATTGGTCCATTTTCTTTTCTACCTTCTTAAATCCTAGTCTCATAAGATTCCTTAACCAGTAGGGAGTTCAACATCTTGCCAATGATTTCTATCAGACTCTGATCAAAGAAAGGACCTTTGGCCTATATTTGTAAGTATTACAATCTATGGATTTGCAAGGAGGACAAAGGAATAGGAAGCAAGATGTTGTACAATGTACTGGAAAATGTAAACACACTAAGGAATGAAATATTAGTTTTCATACGCCCATAGGCATATCAGAAATTTGTGTTATGAATGAGAATGCCAAATGGACATGATATTTTGGGGGGGGGGGGATTAAGGTCTAATTCTCCATTCCTTATTTATCATCAGTAAATAAATACTAACAGCAAAGAATCAGATGGAGCCCAAATCCATTGATCAAATGCCTGATACTATAGTGGGTACTTATTGCATTTCATTTATTCTCATGATGGCATTGAAGGTCAAGTATTTTATTGCAATTTATCCAATAAAGAAACAGATTCACTTATATTGGGTGACCTGGTTAAAGTCACACAATGAGTTAGGAAAAAGTTAATAACTTCAGACAGTTTTATGAAGAAACTGGATCCTTGGTGGCACTCTGGGTGAAGCATTGAGCTGCCAGATGCAGTTGAAACCCACCAGCTGTTTCAAGGGGGGGGGAAATGAAGGTATCTGCTTCTGGAATGGTTTTCACATTTGAAAACTCTGTGTAGGGCTGCTATGAGTCAGAATTGACAAGCACACTGTATTCTCAATGCTCAACTGTATTCATGATCTCCTTTCCCTCTCCCTCTATTGGAACACACTCCCAATGTCTGCCCTATTAGGGGGCTTTACGCCCGACTTCTGGTCATGATTCTTGATGGTTTTTCCTCCATTCTTCTACATCACTAAGCACTGCTGGTTTCATCCTCTGAATTTGTCATCATCCTTCCACTTTCCAATGCCCTGACTGTAAGTGCTACCGTCCTGACTGCCATCTTCTCTCATGCACTGCCACAACACTTTTCTAATTGTTCTTGCTGCTTCTGCTCTTAGACTCCCACCAGGCCCCCAGCAAACCCATTGTCCACACAGCAGCCAAAGAGTTTGTGCCACCAGGAACCTTTCAAGCTACTGTGGAGTCATCCAGTGGGCTCTGACTCACCGCAGGTAGAGGAGAACTTGCCCGTAGTGCTCCTAGGTTGCAGCCTTTACAGGGTCTTCACAAGGGCATTTGGTGATGATGAGTGAGTTCTTATCATCTCCACAGGCCAAGGTCTCTTCTCCCAAGAAGCAGCTGGTATGTTCTAAATGCTCACCTTCCAGCCAGCAGCCAAGCATGTACCTCTTGTGTCTTCAGGGCACCTTCTTCAAAGTACTGCCACCCAGTCAAGCCCACAAGGACCAGGGCTTATAAACCTGCTCACGAGAGAAAGAGAAACCAGAGCCCATCCTAGAGCCACTCCCTCCAGCAGCTGGAAATTTCCCAGGTGATAAACTGAGGGTGAGGCAGGAAGGGTGGGTGCTATTGAGCATGATTGGAGAACTCCCTGGAGGGCCCAGCTGCTGCGAGATATAGCCAGAAACCTCTGTGAAGAAGAGCGGCTGGAAACCATGACTGGGAGGGAGCACCACGGAGTGTCGGGGTGAAAAGGAGGCCTGGTTTCTCTAAGATCTTGTTCCTACTGGGTCCTCCCAGCTGATCGCCCAGGAGGAAGAGGAGGGTTGTACTAACACCCTCCCTGTACACCGAGAGGGCAGCTGGGAAAAGGGTATTGATGGTTTGGAATAATATTTACACCTCCAGTCGTTATGATGATGAAGCCCTGGTCGCTCGATGTGCTGCTACACCCCAGACTGCTACCTGTGAGGTTGGCAGTTCGAACACACCGCTTGCTCTGAGGGGAAAAGATAAGAATGCTCACGTAAAGATTAACTTTCTTAGGAACCCTATGTAGTGTCTCCATTCATTGGAATAATTTGAGTTTTGCTTCATTCTCATTATTACACTGGCTAAAGGGAGTAAACTGCACATTCAGGCCTATTGGGGAAACACGCAGTAGGGCAAAGGAGCAGGAGCATTTTTTTTTTCTTTTCTGCATTATTGCCCTGGTGGGAGTAGGAAGCCCAGCCTTGCTCCTGGAGAGCTGCTGCTGGATTTGAATCACCAACCCTGTGGGCCGCAGTCCTGCACACAACCACTGTGCCACCGGGGCTCAGGCCACAAAGGAGCACTTTTAAGAACAGTTCCTGAGGTCTGGGGAGCTGAGAGCTTTGCAGATGACTTTGACAGTGACCTTGACACTGAGGTCATCTGAGGGAAGGTTGGTTATAGGAGCCAGCCCTTGGACCCATCACATAAGGTCGGGGGTGGGGGGAAGGGAAGGGGGAGTGGAATGTGTGGGATAGATGTTGTTTGAGAAGCCCTAAAGGCTGTGATTAAGTCTTGGATTTGAGAGAAATTCTTGCAAGAATTCTATAACATGGATTCATTTCCCCTTGGCATTAAAAAGTGCAGGCCATCTTAAAGCTAGGCATGTGCGGGCACAGGTTCTTCCATTGGCCCCTGGTGTGTTTCCCAGGACAATGCATTCTGCCAGTCCCTGGTGCATTTGCTGTGGGCCCCTCCACTCGGACTCACTCTGGACTGTAGACTCTCCTGGCCAAGTGCTGAGCGGGAGATGGGGAGCCACACGGGAGGGGCAGATGTTGGGCGTACAGAGTCCTAGCCGCAACTCTTCTAAGAATAAAATAACACGGATGATGTCTTAACTGCTGTTCTGGATGATAAGCAGGGCTCTTTCCTAGCATCCTGGAAATAAGTGCAATTCATCCTCTCAATACTCAAGTCCTCTCCAGGACAAAACAAAACAAAAACCCAATATAATTTTGATCCAAATTCTCTCACACAAAGATTGGAAGAATATGGCTTAAAAACATCACCAAGGAGAACATGTTGTGAAGCCACAATATAAACGCAGCTGATTCACAATGACCTTCCTTCCTGCCGACGCTCCAGACCCACACGGGCTGGAAACGAAACGCGTCTTTCTTTCAGTCTCCCTGGAATTCCTTGCACGTGCAGCTGAGAGCACTGCCCTTTCATTTGGATCTAGTTTAAATTATTTAATGAATCCCCTTTCTCACTTAATTGGACATGAGCTTTGAGAATGAACAAACGTGCTGCACCAGCCGCAGACCAGTTCAGCAGCATCTGCGCGGGCAGCGAGACCGCCAACCTCCTTCCAGAGCCCGATCCAGAGTCCACTCTCAACCCCAAGCGAGGGACAACCATTAAGCAAACAACTTGAGTTTTATTTTTTAATTTGATACCCTGTGTTTCATGCAAAATGGATGGACATTTCAAGAGTCGGTTTGCCCAATCGTGGGGAGTGGCTGTAATCCCGGTGGGTTTATCTTTCAGGCGCAAGGCTGCTGTTATTTCCCAGTGGGTGTCTGAGGGAGGAGGCCGGAGAATGCAGAGAATCTAGGGAAATGCAGCCTCGTGAAGCAGACCATTGATTCCATCAGAACAGCCTTTTTCATCCCCATCATCTGTATTAAGCTTGGGAGCTGGCTGAGGAGGGCTGTGGGCTGGCCTCTGGGTGAGAGGCCAATAAGCCCACAGCTGCTGTGTGAGCCCTGGCTCAGTGCAGAAAGACCGAGACAGACAGTTCTTTAGCCTGCTTAGACCAATAGAGCAGTGAGTTCTGAAGAAGAGAGAGCCAGCACTCTAAGGCTTGATGCTCTTGTTCTCTCTCAGCCAATGTCCACCGTCCAGTGAGCATTTCTGAGTACGTGCCTAGGATGGGATTCCCTGGGTGTGACAGCCATTGTGTTGGCTGCCCACTCACACAATGCAGGTTGGAGAGCATTCTAGGGCACCTGGAAGAAAGACCTGGCAATTTCTTCTGAAAAACTAACCCTCAATAGCCCTATGGGGCATAGTTTTATCCCGGTGTCCATGAAGTCACCAGGAATTGGGGTCAGCATGCCCACAATCGATTTACTATGTGCCAAGATCATAGCTCAGATAACCCCCTGGCCTAGAAAATCTCCTTTAGGGATAGGTGTGTTTCTCTCTCAGGTAACTAAGGCACAAAATAAATGATGATTAAATTATGCAGAATGTTCGATGGGAATACGAAGGACAGTGTGACTACTCATTTGGGGCTGTTAACTCATTTCAGCAAATGCATAATTGCGTGCCCGCTATGTGGCTCCATCTGTCCTAGACATCAATGACAATGAAGACTAGTGCGGATGAAAAATACTGACATACCATGGCCTGTCAGAAAAATAAACAAATCTGTCTGGGAAGAAGTACAACCAGAATGCTCCTTAGAAGCCAGAATGGCGAGACTTCATCTCACATACTTTGGACACATTAGCCAAAGAGGCCAGCCCCTGGAGAAGGGCATCAGACTTGGGGAAGTGGAGGGTGAGTGAAAAAGAGGAAGACTGATGAGAGAGACTGACACCGAAGATTAACAGTGATTATGAGGATGACACAAGACAGGGAGTGTTCTGTTCTTTGTAGGGCCTTTGAGTCACAGCAGATTCCCTAACAACTCACAACAGCCAGCGTCATCTTTACCCTCACAGAGTTTCCAGTCTAGTGGACCAGAAAGGGTTTGGAGGGGCTTCACAGGTCTGGGTTTTTAGGTAGGGTTCTATCAAGTGACGAAGAAAGCAAAAGGGGAAGGGATGGCCAATGAATGAAGACAAATACTTAGGGCCATGTGGAGTGCTAAGGAAATCAGGGCAAATGTCAGCAGGTCTGCCCGTGTGTATACACATAGGAAGATATCAGAGAGGGCCTTGAAAGAAACAAAGCAAGACCATGACGTGAACAACTTGAGTCCGAGGCCATCTTGTCGTGCCATGGAGTTGCTTTCTAACCTGTAGGAGCTGGTAGTGAATATGTAAACAGAGACAGTTTGAACATATTCATACTCCAGAACTCCAGAAGGAAGAATGCCCCACCTCCAATCCTAGTTCAAGGACACAATGTTCCCTGTAGCATCTATGGAGCCTCTTGAAGGAACAAAGCACACTTGGTTTCCAACGGAACAGTTGGAGGTTCAAGTCCAGCCAGAGACTTCTCAGACAAAATGTCAGGCGATCTGCTTCAGGAAAACCAGCCCATGAAAACCTATGAAGTTCACTTCGACTCTGAGGTACATGGGGTAATCAAGAGCCAGAAGGGACTCAATGACAGTTGGTATTGAACTGAAGAAAGTCAGTACGGAATCACTTACATCGTTCCAGAAAAGCACAGAGGGAAACCACTGGAAATGGGTCCTTGGGCTCGGCAATTAGGAGACCAGGGGGACCTTGTCCAGAGCAGTGGTCTAGGTAGATTTGAATGGCCCTCAGTTGTAAAGAATATTTCAAAGGCCACAGGACAGAGACTTTATTTTTTTAAAGCATAGTAGCTGCTTCAGCTGCTGATTCTTAATCATTATCTTCTGCTTCTTTTTCCCAGTGGGGTTTCCTTTGCAAGGAAGAAAGCCCATGGAGAACAGGTGTCCCAAAGGCCTCCTCAGGCTGAGTGACCATGTAAGGTGGATTTTGGTGTGTGGCTATGTTGATCTCAGATTCTCTTTTAATTGTGAGGACGCATGAGCCTTTATTCAGCTCAAAATCCCTTCTCCATCAGGGGTTGGCTTGCTCTATTGAATTTTCTGTGGGTTAGGCATAAGACTACTTACCCCACGGTCAGCAGTTCAAACCCCAATCCCCACACTGCTCCAAGAGAGAAGGCTGAAGCCGATTGTTCCCATTAAGACGGGCAGCCTCAGCACTCATACACAGGCGGCTATGAGTACAGAAATGGCAGTGAGTTTGGTGGTGATGTTGGGAAGGTGCTCTGATTTTAGGTCCCAAGGTGACACACATGGTTTGTTCCTGGTACCTAACCAAGAGGTTCGAATCGGAATCTTCCAACAGATGCAGCACAGTCATTGGAAACCTCACAGGGTTCTACTTTGGCATTCGTGGAGTGGCCCTTGGGATGGCACCGAGTTGTGGTTTTGTCCCTGACTTTCAAGGGAGCATGGACAGAGTGCCACTTGTGCAAAGAAAGCATGGGAGCTATTCCCACCCCCACCCCCATCCAGGCACAGGTCTCTACTTCTGAGGATGCACCTGGATCATCAGCCCTGAGTTTGAATGGTGCACAGCGGCATTCAGAGTGCTGATCACCCCTGGAGAAGTGTAACAGAGCTGGGGCTACATCCCGGGGACCCCCACCTTGTGGTTGCCAGGGCTGATACCCCGCCCAGTGATAGAGCCAGCCTGTTTTTCTGACCCTGAGGCCCAGTCAGCTCTTGGCTACCCTCAGCGTTTCTGTTCTTCTCCAAAAACAACACGTTGACGGTCATTTGCCAACAGGGAAATGAAAGTTTTCCATCCTTAGGCGGAGTACCTACGTGTATTTGAAAGCAAAGACTTTTGGGGAGAAAAATGTAATCTAATCTCCGGATACTTTAAAGCATGAGATAGCAGGAGGGGTCCCCTCCTCCCCCACCTCTGCCCCTTTGAAAATCCAGTTAAATTCTCCCCTATCCCACCCCACCCCGCCTTCTGGCTTCTTTGCTCAGATTGGTCCAGTTGAATGGCAGGAGGAGAATAGGACCTTATTGTATCACATTTCAGGAATGAGCAATGAGGAAACAGGAGCCAAGCTTGGAAATGAAACAAGTCCTTGTAAGGGTCCCACAGAAGACAGGAGAGAAAATGCACAGCTGCCACACTGCCAGGACGTGGTCTGCCCTCTCGGAGCGAACTGGCGAATGTTGTTTTCCATGTACACCAGGTTTTAAAAAGAAATAATGCCTTTCTCCTAACTCAAATGAAAGGTAATTTCATAACTGCTTGCTTAAAAGAGAAATGAGCACGCTTCATGCTCTTTAAAAAAAAAAAATCACAAGATGCCATTATACCTGTTCAATGTAAATAGGGCTTGTTTAGTCTGGGGTGACTCACATTTCAGAAAGAAATGTGACTGATTAGGGGTCCTGCAGGTTTCACCGTCAAAACTGACTTCCTGTTCACAGGGGACCAGTACGGAGGGGGCAGGGCGAGCGGTGTTTGCAGGAGAGGGGGTGGCAGAGGCAGCCAAGCTGGTTATGTATCTAGTGGGCTCAATGAGTAGCATTATTACTTCAGTAAAGCTTAGATATTGCTGTGTTCTCTGTTAAAGAAACCAATTACAGTATCCGCTGAACGGTGTATTAAATGGCACCATTTAATTAAAGCCTAATTGCTATTTGAATGAACAATATTTTAAATTATTGTACATTATTTCATTCAATTACTGCAAGCTTCTGTCCATTTTTTAAAAGCGGAGGGAGGTTGGGGGGGGGGGGGCAGCTCATTTGGCATCCTGACTGCCGGGAAGAATGATTGCTTTCTGTGTTGTGCTCGCTGCTCGGTGCCCAAGAGTAGTCAGCCCAGGACATACAGTCAGTGCAGGAGCTCTTTGGGTTTTAAAAGATTTCAGATTTGTTTCTCAAGCCATTCAACAGCCAAAGGCCCTATTCTACGATTGCCAGTGGTTGCCTCCAAGGACCGGGGGGATAATGGAGACCTCTAAAAAGAATATGTTTAGAGGAATAAAGCCATTAAAGAAACACAATTCCCGTGCCAGGAGCCGAGCTGTGTATCTGACAGGCTGGCAATTCATTTCAAATGAATGCCCCAGAAGGGAATGCAAGAATTCAAATGGACTCGGCCGTGACCTCCTGAGATAAACTGTTAATAGAAAGAAAAACTCACGTGTTAGGAGAGACGGCTTCAAAGGTGCAACTATTAAGAAAGAAGAGAAGGGGGGGCGGTCGCCATGTCGGCTCACCATCAGTGGACCGTCATTCCCTGTGGTCACGTAAATTGGCCGTGGAGAAAAGCTGGCGTCCATTTGCACAGCAGAAAGCAGTGGTTGATCTCACGATGCGGCACCCCATCAGCTCTGACCCATAGCGACCCCATGCACAACAGAAGGAGACGCTGCCCCATCCTGCGCCTTCCTGTGCCGGAGCGCGTTGCTTCAGCCTCTGTGGCTGTGAGAGCCCCTCTCCTGGAGGGCCTTTCTTTGCTTTGCTGTCCTTCCACCTTAGCAAGCAGGATGTCCTGCTGGAGGGACCCATCTCTCCTGACAACATGTTTGAAGTATGTAAGATGGCGCACTACCCTCCTTGCCTCTAAGGAGCACTCCAGCCTTGCTTCTTCCACTGTACTGTGAATGTTCTTCTCCAGCACCACGGTGGGAATGTATCCATTCTTCTCCAATCTTCCTTCTTCAACATCAGCTGTCACGTGCAATAGGAGGCCACGGCTTGGGTCAGGCTCACCTTTGTCCTCAAAGTAACATCTTTGCTTTTCAATACTCTGCAGATGTCTTGTGCACCAGATTTACCTAACGCAACTTGTCTTTTGATCTCTTGTCAGCTGGTTCTACGAGCATCGACGGTGGACCCAAGCAACACAAAATGTTTGACAACTTCAACGTTTTCGCCCTTTATCATCATGTGACCGATTGGTCCACTTGTGAGGAGTTCGGTCTTCCTGGGCTGAACTGCAATTGGCACTGAAGGCTGTGGTCCTGGATCTTCATCAGCAAGTACTTTAAGTCCTCCATGCTGCCAGCAAGCAAAGTTTGGTCAGCTGCATATTGCAGGTTGTTCATAAGCCTTCCTCCCATCCTGATGCCACATGCTTCACACCATCCAACTTCTTTGAGGATTTGTTCAGCATTCAAGTCTGGTAGGAGGATATCACCTCAACACATGCACTTCTCGATTCTAAACCATGCAGTGAATAGTGGCGACAATTCATTTTTAAAAAAATAATTATATTGTATAAAATATAATCCTACATTGATTGCAGGTATCACAATCAATACACACATCTATTGTATGCAAACCATATTTGTACATCTATTGTCATCATCATTCTCGAAACATTTTCTTTCTACTTAAGCCTTTGGTATTAGCTCCTTATATTTCTCCTCCCTCCCACTCCTGCCTCCGGAACCCTTGATAATGTAGAAATGATTATTATTTACGACGATTCATTTTTATGTGGCTGTGTAATGAGGAGGAATGTGTTCCATAGCTTGACTGTAAGGACCCATCCAGTGAGTCATGAGGAAGATGCCATGGGAAGAAAGGAGTAAGTATGCACCCTAGAGGTTGTAGGATCTGACCTCTAAATGGAACACTATGACTAGGAAGGTTGGAACTCAACCCCAGGCCCAAGAGCACACCTCAACAATATGAAGGCTTCAGGAAACTTGTTTCAGTTCTCCAAGGTCACATCCCAATGTGTGGAATTCACCGGTCAGGGCCAGGTTGTTTGTTCTGGTTATTCCTTGGGCAGCTGTTGCCCACAGGAGTGCAGACGTGGGCCCGAGGAATGGCAATGGCCAGTGGTGGTGATAGAAATGGCCGGTGCGGGACGAGCCTTCTCTATGTGTAGATCCCCTCTGTTGGAATGCACGACCTGTGGAATTGGGTCCCTCGTTTTGGGAGATCACAGTCAGGGTTTTGTGAGTGTGCTTGCTTTTGTGGCGATCACTCAATCTGGTGTCATCCAGAAGCTTGGCTTTCAGAGTCACTCCCTATTCCATTCATTGACTAGGAGTGATTGACCCCTCCTGCTGGGACAGTCATTCTGGGGTGGGCTGCTAGCCACCAGGGCAGCAGCTGGAAACCAGTAGCTGCTCCCCGGGAGACAGAGTTCCAGTCTCAGAAACCCACAGGGACACTTCTCTCTTTAAGGCCCTACAGAATCAGTGTGAGCTGCAATTGACTTGATGCCAGTGAGTCCTTTTTGGTTTTGTTTTTAATGGCACTATTACGCACTGTACTAGTTGCTGAGAACATAATAGTCAACAGAGGGCTGAGTCCTGGTGGCATAGCGGTTGTGCGCAGGATTGCGGCCCACTGGGTTGGAGGTTCAAATCCAGCAGCAGCTCTCCAGGAGCAAGGCTGGGCCTCCTAATCCCCCCACCATCCCACCAGTGATGCCCCCCAAACAAAACAAAACAAAAAACAAAGCATGATAGTCAAGAGGTAAAAAAACATCCAGAAAAACTCTCATTCAAATTCTCAGGTCATTCTTGTTGTGTAGCATTGAGCATGTTATTTGATTTTCCTTATTTGTATTGTGGGGTGAACGATGAAGAGAAATTTTGGTGAAAATTTGAATACTAATGTATCTAATAATACTGCTATTCAATAAATAGTTGATACACTATACTACACACCTCACAAATGATTAAGCCAAAAGGTTATTGTTAAAACCTACCTAGAGGCATCTCGGAAGGCAGGCTAGCAATGTATCTCTGAAAAGTCTTGAAACCCCCATGATGCAGTTCTGCTCTGCTCATCCCGGGATTTCTATGAGTCAGACTCACCACAGCAACAACCAGGCACCGTAACACGGTGGAGCACCTAGTGTACTCAGGAGGAGGCAGAACACATATGCGTATTGTTGCCCCTTCCCTGTCAAGGATTTTGAGTTCAGTTGTAGAAGCTGGACAAGTATAAACATAGTAAATAGGACTTGTTAAAAAGCAATACATGTGAACCAGCAAGAGTTCATGAACTCTTGTGTAGGAGAGTTCACCTTCACACACACACACACACACACACACACACACAGCCACAAATCGGATTCTTGGAGTTGGTACACCCTTGCTGTGAAGGAGGCTGCATAATTGAAAGTGACCGTAGGAGTGCTCTCTGCACTGGCAACGTCTCTAGGATCAGGCCTGGAATTATTCGATATAATCATCAGGTTGAGTCACTGAGACAAAGCCAGTTATTTGTCATCTGCCATTTGGAGATGTGCCCTCAGGCTCTGCTGGGAAGCCAGCCCATTGCTATGCAGCAGGGGGAAATGTTTCTGTTCAAATAACTTATCTCTTGGTTTCAAATTCTAATGTGAGAAAGGCCTGCCGAATAGATGCTGTGTCTTAATGAAAAGGGGGACAACGGGCATTCCGTTTCCTGCTTGGGGCAGAAACAATGGGCAAGGTGTGCCCTTGGAGCATCCTAAGAGAGACAATTGAAGAGTAAATGAGTGAGACATCTTCGATGGGTTCAAAGATAAATTGAGTGGATGCGCCGTCAGGTGGAAGAGAAAGTCCTTCTGACACATGTCCACTATAAGGCAGGGGTCACCTGACCATAGGAATGTGGGGGGCGTTGAAAATATTCAAATAATATTAAGGCGATATGTGAAGCATGGTATACATAGTCATATATGCAGTGGTCTGGCAGAAATTCAGGTGGTTCAGAAAGTACTTCCTTCTGTTGCAGGTGAGTATTTGTACATTGGAATCAACTTGATGGTGGTTCAACACCAAACTGATGTTAGGCTGGGCTTCAATAGATACAGACCAGGTCAGAACCCCACGTTAGGGTTGGGCAGCTGTGGCACCGAATCTTTCCTAGGTAGCGATGCAAGTCAGAATGGTGGATCAGCACATGGGATCTGGTTCTGGGATGTGTTAAAAAAAGAGAGCCTACTTGGTGGGGGACTCGCCCGTCCCAATCAGTGAGCTGTTCATGAATATCAACTCCAATTTGCAAAGGAGAAGACCAAGGCTGCATTTCTGGGTCAGCTAAGGGAGGTGTCACCTCTCATGCTCTTATTGCTTGGGTGAGTAAATGGAACTAATTGCATCTGCTTCCATCTCTGGGAAGTTGACTCCCTAATCAAGATTTACTGTCGCACTTACTTGATGCTTGACTGCATCTTAAATGGTTCTTTGAAGGTTTCTACATGCACTCCCCTCCAGTATCTCAAACCTGGCACATCGTAAAACAAAAGTGACTTCCTGTTCCTCTGTCCCTCTCCATCCTTGACCTTAACCACCCACTCGGCTTCCTCCATCTTTTTTGTGCTTTATTGGCACCACTTCCTAGCCCTCAAGCTTAGCCTCCTCTGGTAGCATTTGTCACTTTCCCAGACTCAGCTTGCCCAGAGCGCTCTACTCCTTGACTCAGTCCAATTTATTTCCAACTTACCTTTTCCTCTCATTTCCACACATGTCTTGGCCTGGCTCTTCAAATCTCATGCTTGCATGATTGCTACAGATCCTAAGCTTACCTCCAACCTCCCATCTTCCCCTGCTCAGATAGATCCACACAAATCGCTGGGCAATTCTTCCTAAAGCACTTCTCCGACCTTGTCACTCCTCTAGCTGAAGATCTTCAATGGTTCCTCGGTGCTCTGCACCTAAGCACAGGATCTTACACGGAGACTTGTTAAATTTCCTCTTCTGGGCGTGAGCATCATTGCAGTCTGTCTGGACCACTTTGTCTTCCTCATCTCTCTGATCAGAATGGCTTGGTGGCCCACGTGGTGTCAGAGTAGAATAATGCACCACACGAGTTTTGGTGGTTTATTTTTTTTGGGTGTGTGTGTGTGTGTGTGTGTATTGCCAGATCTTTCTTCTGAGGTTCCTCTCAGTAGGGTTGAGCCTCCTACTTTTCCAGTTCAGAACCCATGGTCTTCAGCCACCTCAAACTGTCCCGTGTTGGTTTTCTCCCTCCCTCCCCGTCTCCTTTTCTTCATGGCCTCAGTGTTATTTCCAGGGACCATCACATGATTACACTAATCATACTCATTTCCTTGGAAAAGGACCTCTTGTGAGAGGAGTCGAGCTAAGAAACTTTCTGTGTTGCTGCCATTAGATGGCGGTTGAGTTGGCCCCTACTCCAAGTGACCCTGTGCACAGCAGAACGAGGTACCCCCCACCCCGGCTCTGCGCCCTCCTCCCTGCTGTGAGGGGTGAGCCCCTTGCTGCCCCCGCTGTGTCCGTCCATCTCCTTACCGGTCTCCCTCCTTTCTATGATCTGTGCCGGCACAGGCTTTTTCGAGCAGAACACTGTCTCGGGTCTACCTGATCTCTCAGAGAGGGAAGAAGAACAAAAACATGAAAAAGGAGATTTATAAAGATGTTTTTCTTCAACTTCAAGAACAACAAGCTAAGTTTTGAGGGTCTTTTTGGTTTGTTTCAGTATTTAAAATACCATGTGCAGTATAATGAGAACAGCACCTTTTGGCTTCAGACCTGTTGTGGGAAGGTTTTAGGTAAGTGCTCCTATCTCACCGCCTCCAGGTGAACTGGGGGAGGGGTGGGAAAATGAGCCAGGAGGATTCCTTCTGTCCCCTGAGGTGTGAGTCAGTCCTCCCCTCCTTGTGTGCATTCACCTCAAACTGAGATAAGCGGATGCTCCTTGTTTCACAATATGTCTAACGGCTCTGACGATAGGAGGTAATACAAGCACCTCTTTGTATTCTCAGGGAGCAGACTTATGGAAGCCTAATCCTTAAGCCTTTGTTCTAATAAATTTCCCCCGAGGAATGGGTTTAATCAGTTTTTATCCTCACGGGACAAATGCCAGATTTTGATGACACCCAGGGTGCTTTAAAGACGCAATCCTCAGCATATTGAGATTCTGCAATCCTATTTGATTTGTTTCTATTTAATGCCATTTCTAACTAAGAGCAATGGATGGGATATATGTAGTTCCTTAAAAAATACATTGAGGTAAATTTGCTAATATATCGTTAGGGAAAGTGGTCAATGTTTCTCTGGGTGTTCTATGTAGGGCTGAGAGTCAATGTACCCAGCGATACTAACTTGCTTGGTGTTCTGGGCTAGGGTCCATTTCTGGAAAAGCTGAGCATGCTCAAGGCTAATCAGACATTGGACTGTCCACCACCACCCCATCCCAGTTTAAAAATAAGTAGCATTAGTTTGAAAAAAAAATTGTGTGTAGATGATAGGTAGAGAGAGAGAGAAGATACTCAGCAAATTTCACACAGATGATCTTCAATAAATGTTTGCTTAATTTTGTTTAGCCAAACGGAGAAAAAGCTTATAAATAGCATTAAAAGATTATGAGTGAAGTAAAACTCAGAACACTGTCCCTTCAACTTGACTTTGTTATTTAGTAGATGTTTGTTTTCTAGTGTGGATGTATATATGACAAAGGTCTAAGAATATATAGTGTATATATAAGGGGGTACTCCTCCCAAAGGAATTGCACTGGGCAGACCAGAGGTTTTGTAGTATACATTTTCCCCCTATTAGGTAAGCTTCTGAGCAACTCACTTTGACTTAGTGCATCCAGTGATGTCACCTGGGAAGCTTCTTTGTGAATTTTTTCATAAAAGAAGTTTCACTCGAAACTCGTTTCTCTGTGTGTGTGTGTGTGTGATGGATGATTTAAGAGAACAGTATGCAACTGTGAAATTGTGTGTCCTGGTAGGGAAAAATGTGGTAGAACTGTTGTGATGTTGAACACAGCTTATAAGGACAGCTCTATGGGAAAAACTCAAGTATATGAGTGGTTTTCTCACTTCAAAAAAGGTGAAATGTTCATTGATGACAAACCTCATTCTGGACATCTACCAACTTACCAAATGGATGAAAATGTCAACTTGTAAGTGCATTTGGCGTTTGTTCTACCATGTCTGACTGTGAATCAAATTTTCTATTCAGAGCTTCTGAAAAGATTACATAAATGATATGCTACGATAAAGGCCTGATTTGTGGCAGATGGAGAGACTAGTTTTCCCACCAAAACTGCTTGTGTGAGCCAGTTTTTGGCAAAAAACAGCATGTCTCTCTTGCCCCATATACCTGACTCACCTGACCTCACTTTAGGTAACTTCTTTTCCTTTCTATGAATGAAAAGGAACATGAAAGGCCAATGATTTGACAATGTACTAGAGGTGAAGAAAAAAACGATGGAGGTGCTATCAGCCATCCAAGCAGATGAGTTTGAAAAATGTTTCCAAGAATGGATTTGCAGATTTGACAAATGTATTAAGTGTAAAGAAGCATACTTTGAAGTATGTAAGGTTGTTTTGGAAAAAAAATTTAATGCATAGTTTTGAAAAAGATTTCCATTTTGGGGGGTACTCCCTCATACACACACACCACGCACACACACACATATATATATACATATATATAAGTGATGTATATCTGTATCTTCAAACCAAACTCACTGCTGATATGTTGATTCTGACTCAAAGCAACCCTGTATGGGCATAATAAACTACCCAAAGCATTTTCAAACTGTCCTTTTTATTAGCTTTTTATTATTTTTATTTATTTCATTTTATTTCGGTGGGGGGCATCACTGCCCTGGTGGGTGTAGGAAGCCTAGCCTTGCTTCTGGAAAGCTGCTGCTGGATTTGAACCACCAACCCTGTGGACTACAGTCCCACACACAACCACTACACCACTGAGCCTTAAGGGCTCAGCCCTTATTTTTATTTTTAAGTCACTTTATTCATTAAATCATTTAAAACTCTTATCACAATCCATACATCCATCCACTGTGTCAAGCACATTTGTACATTTGTTGCCATCATCATTCTCAAAACATTTGCTTTCTATTTGAGCCCTTGGTATCAGCTCCTCATATTTCCATCCTTGCCCCCTTTCTCATGAACCCTTGGTAATTTAGAAGTTACTATGTACTATCTTATACTGTCCAATGTCTCCCTTCACCAACCCCTCTGTTGTCTGTCCCCAAGGAGGGGGTTATATATAGATCCCCCTTGTGATCTGTTCTCCCTTTCTACCCCACCTTCCCCTTGCTCTCCTGATATTACTACTCTCTTTATTGGTTCTGAGGGGGTTATCTGTCCTGGATTCTCTGTGTTTCCAGCAATGACCTGTCCCAGTGGTCTGGTCTAGCTGGATTTGTAAGGTAGAATTTGGATCATGATAGTGGTGGGGGTGGAGGTGGGAAGCATTAATGATCTAGAGGGAAGTTTCGCTTCATTGTTTCTGTACCCTGACTGGCTCGTCTCCTTCCTGTGGCCCTTTTGTAAGGGGATGTCCAGTTGCCTACAGATGGACTTTGGATCTCTACTCCATATACCCCCTCATTCAAAAGGATATGATATGATCTTTTGTTCTTTGATGCCTGATACCTGATCCCATCAACACCTCGTGATCACACAGGCTGGTGTGCTTCTTCCACAGACTGTCCTTTTTTGCATGAACAGAGAGTGTCCTCTTTCTCCAGCAGAGCAGCTGGTAGGTTTGAACCACTACCCTTCTGGATAGAAGCCCAACATTTAACCCATGATGCCACCGGGGCTCCTTTGTATATACCTACAGACATCTAGACATAAAGATCACTGTTTCATGATCACTCTGTTCTCTGAACCATACGACTTCTGGTGCTAAAGTTGGGTTACACTCTGTCCCTCAGTCCCTTTGACCCTCAGTCCTAGCCTTTCGAGTGTTCCAGATCTGGATTCAAATTCAAGTCTCTCTGCATTCTCATGATACTTTGGTCAAATCATTCTCTGAAAGTCAGCATTTTGAGATGTGAAGTATTATGTCTTCCTCTAGAGTGCTGGGAAGCCAGGCCCATGGCAGGGATGAGAGTGCTGATGCTGTGTTTGAGAAGTGTGCATGTCTGGTCCTGCAGGTGAAGGGAGAAAAAGAAAGAAGTCAAGGAAAGGGGGAGCAAAATGCACCCTGACAGCTCCTGTGCAGTCCACTCCTTCCCACAGTCAGTGGGTGTCTCTGCTAGAACATTTGCGATAGGAGGGCCACATCGGTTGAAGCAGGCTGTCACCTGGCAGAGGAAGATGAGACCGACCCAACCCTTAGTGTTTTCAGTAACCTGATTCTCATGTCTGTCAGATAATTAAGACAGGAAACGGAGGAAGACTGGATGCATTTGAAATACAGTATTAGCAAAGAAAATGGAAAGTAGACCACCAGAAGAACAAACAAACTTGTTTCGGAAGGAGGACATCCAGGCTGCACCTTCCCAGAGAAGATGGCGAGGCTTCCTCTGACATATTTGGGACTTGTGATCAGGAGGGACACATCCCGGGAAAAGGACATCATGGCCATCCCCCAAAGAGGAAGACAGTGGAGGAGACAGGCAGGCATCATGGCCGCAGCGATGAGCTCACACATTGCAGGGTAGTAAGGCTGGTGTCGGACGGGCAGTGTCGGGGTCTTTTGTACATACGGTCACTCACTCTGCGTCAGAAACATCTTGATAACACCTGACAACAACATTTGGTAATCATAGTCGGGTACTTGCTTCGCGCAGCAAAGTATCTCTATAAAATGAAATTCTCACTCTGAACTAATTTTTTTAAAAAATAGAGCTTAGTATAGGTCTTAAGTATGGTAAGGGGCCAATAAATATTGTCCACAATGTTGGTGGTGATGATGAAGATGATAATGAGACAACAGTGCATTCATGCGGAGGAAAGAATGTTATGTACTGAATGATGCCCCCTCTACATATGCAAAAGTTCTAATCTCTCTATCCGTGAATGTGACCTTATTGAGAAAATGGGATTTTCCCGGTAGCTGTGATCTGGCTTGTAACGAGCACATACCAGAAGAGGAGAGGCCCTAGTCTTAATCGTTCCTGAACGGTGTCACCTTATAAAGCAGGACAAGAGACTTGCAGAGAACGTCACCCGAACAGAGAACAAAACTGAAACTCATTCCCATCACATCGATTTGAACTCATACCAATGATAAAGGACAGAGTAAAACTGTCCCCATGCACTTCTGTAACTTGAAGTCTGTCTTCGAGCAGACCGCTGCCTCTCTCTCCCATGCAGAGACTGGGGGGTTTGAACATTTGACCCTGCAGTTAGCCACTCAGTGCATCATAGCTCGTCACATCCCCAGTACTCCTTAGAAAGCATCACACAAGGAGGAAAATGGCATGTAAAGACCTAAGGACCAGGACTGTCAGAAGCTGAAAGATAATCTTCTACAATGGACACAACTTCCTGCACTTAGGCTTTTACCTCCAGAACTGTCAGACTATAAAATGTAGCTCTTTGAAGTCATCCATGTTTCAATATTTATGTGGAACCCCTAGGAAATGAACACACATGGGTTCCTAAAACCTAAGATTCCTAGGTCCCTAAAATGATCCTTTAAAGACAATTATGTATAATGCCCTTGAAACCCCCCGGGTCCCTGCTTCCTTCTCTTTTGTTCCTATTGCATTCTTGCTGCAGTTGAATTACAGTAAGCTTGCTTTCCGTTTTCTCAGGATGTTGACTGCTGGAAACATACCCACTGGCCGAAGATGATAGCAGCATTTGCTTTACGGATATCACTACACAGACTATCAGGCTGCAGGATCTCTTCATAACTCTTGAACTTGGTCTGCAGTTTAATGACTTTGAAGGCAACCATATTTGGCCAGTCAACCAAAGAACATCAGCTTTATTAATAAGATTATGCGGAGCCCTTATCTATTTATGCATCAGTAAACAGCCTCACAACAGAGCCTGTCTCAAGGCTGCCTGGGAACATTTCGGGTCTCTGTAGTATTTTCTGAGTACAGACCAACCTGTATTCTCAGCTAAAGGTGGGCTCAGTGAGTTCACCACCCACAGCTAAAATGTCTTTCCTTGGGGTGGGGGTTAACTGATTAAAGGTACCTGAGGATTAGATACATTTGTGTTTTCAGGAAATGAGTCAATTAAAAAAAAAAACAACCTTGAATATGTACCCTGAATTCACTCTATATGGTAGGACAAATCCAGCAACCCAGAAGGCCATGTGAGCTGTACACCACACTGAAAGTGAAGTCCAAGGCAGAGCAGGCGCAACAAGAAGGTGGTCAAGCCAGCCTATTTCCAATGAGTATTTACACGGAGCAATGCTCCCCACCCACCTATTACCCTGGCATCAGCCTGTGAGTCCCCTCACTCAGCTCCGGGGCCCTAATTCAGGATGTAAGCAGACATAAATTTCTAGACCTTTGTGTTGTTCAAACAAAACCAAATTCAGTCATTTATCCAAATATGGCCTTGTATTAGTGGTCTTGTCCATACAGCAGGTCCATACATCTATATACCAAGAAGATGCTAGAGAGGGATGAGAACTATTCATTTGCTGAGGTATGAATGCGTATCACTGAGATATGAATTCATATCATTTTCTGCTTCTTGGCCTGCTTCTCATATCTTCAGTTTTTCTGGTTCCAAAATGGGCCTAAAGGTGAAGAACATGGGTTTATTCCCTCTTTATAATATATATATATGTACCAAGGGTACATCATCTGTGTATCCCAGGTTGGTAATGAGCCTCCCTCCAATCTTGACGCTATGTTCACTTTCATAGACTCTCCCCTCATGAGATTGTTTATTCAGCTTACAGGTTGGATAAGTGTGGTAAAAGTCTATCAGCATGATTCATACCTTTCCAGACCAAAAACCATTTCGCATTCTTTTCTGCTGTTTGAATGATTGACTTCTTCGTCTGTGGGTAGGCTCCACATGAGCACAATCGAGTGTTATGTAAAACCCATTCTTCTAAGTGTTCTCCGTACTTTGTTATGAGCTGCACAATTAAATGGCTTTGCATTGGTGAAAAAAAAAAGATGAAGAAGATGGTGGTGATGGTGCCTCATATTCCTTCCATCATCCTCATGACATTTGGAGCCATATCCCATCGTACAGAAAGTGCTCTGTGAGTAGAAGTGACTACTACTGCCACCACCTCTTCCACCACCATCACTGTTACGCCAGTAATTGATTTTCATGCAGACATTGCTGCTAAGATCTGACAAATTATCAGCTGCTTTCTTGCAGTACCAAAGCCTGCCTTTCATTTTTGTTAGACAGACTAGTTGTCTCCAAAATGCACTGAGGCAAAGGATGCTTTGTTCCTTCATCGATTTAGCTGAAAGTCATGTTCTGGCGTATGATCCTGCCCTAGATTACTTAAGGATGCTGGGCTGGCCCACTTTACATCCTCCCAATGAAAGCATGCAGATCAAGAAGCAAGCTGCTGTAAATCTGAGCAAACACATTTTTAAAGACGTGAGCAAAAAGAAAAGCAACAGTAACAAAAATAACACCCTCCAAAATCCTCTAAAAATCCCTCTGACTTAGGAAATGGATTTTCTTTGACGTTGTTACATGTGCTCGTTCAAACTGCTCATTACCCAGCCATTACTTTGTGACATTAGTTACATTCTTATTTTAAACAATTGGTGTCCTATTAGTGCAGGCATTTGAGAGAAGCAGTTCAGATTCGCACCAAACGGGCAGTCTCCAAGAAGGTAAAATTTCTACTCTTGATGACAGCACCTAATTCTCCTCATGGCCATAATTTGTTGGTAGTATTTGCATGATCCTTTGCCCCATCATGCTTTGCTTTCCAAATAACTACATGCTAAGCAGCTAGGAAGTTTACACCAGGGAAGCAGACTTATGCAGTGTTAGGCACTGTACTATGCTCTAAACTCCTGTGCCCACTCTGAGAAATACCAATCCAAGTACTCATCATTTCTCAAAGTGGCAAATCTATTTGCATTAAACGCTAACTTCCTACAGCCTATGAATTGAGACTGATATTTCAGGCACAATTACATGCCAGTGTGGGCACTGCATCAGAAGAGAGTTTTGGTGATCTGCTTTCACAAGATCACAGCCTGGGCCCCTGGACTTGCCTTGAGTCAGAGAGACCAGATGACAAGCAGCAGCAACACAGACAATGCGCCATGATTGTCACCTTCACTGAGGAGTAAACAGCCTTGCTTCAGCTCTGCAATGCTTGCAGACGACAGAAACCACTGTGGTATGACGTAATTCCATTTCCAAGTTTGCGGATGTAGAGGTGCTTGTTTGATCCCTCTGTGAAAAATAGACTTCCACTTTAAAAAAAATAGACTTCCACTTATAAAGAAGAGCATCTACTTAAAGGTAGTCCCTACCGAGGGGCCTGGGCATGAGCTCACTGGAGCCAATTTTAAGGAGTTCTGTGGGATTTTCTGCAGTGTGCGCTGAGACTAGCAGAGCTGGGGAATAGAGTTGTAAGTGGGACTCCCAACAGATCGACCATCACGATACTATAAGGTTCCTTCAATGAAGTCTCTTCTGGGAAACTGTGACATCTACACCCAGAGAAGATGAGCATGGACCCTGCCCAAGGATGAGACACAAGTTCATAAAGTTTTCATTTTTCTTTCTTTTTTTAATTATATATTTTTTGTGTATGAGTTTTATATAAAAGAGCAATTGTATATTGAGTAACATCCCATTCTAGCCCAGATCAAGTTCAGTTCATTTTATTTAAGTATGTATCTCTGAAACCACCACTAAACAACAAAGCCCCGCTGCTATCAGTGTGATTCCAATTCAGAGACACTAAAAGACTAAGTCGCACTGCACTTTAGGATTTCTGGGGCTGTTCCTCTTTGCTGTGGTTAGCAGCCTACTACTGAACCCACCAGCCCACCAAATGTCCTTAACACCCACATTGCAATCAAGTTACTGGATCTTTAAAGCAAGACTATCCTCCTGCCCTTTTGCATTCTCAAGCCACCCATCAATGTCTGATCCCAGGCAGGAATTCATTGACTTGTAATTTGTCATTATAATTGGTGCCTTTTCTAGAGTTCCATAAAATAGAGTTATCCGGTATCATCCAGTGGGTGTGTTTTTTTCAGCACAATGTTTTGAGGTTCATCCATTTTATTGTCTATCTCCTCTGTACGCTCCTTTTCCTTGCTGAGCAGATTCCATCAGTGGCCATATTGCGATTTACCTTTCCACCCACTTCTCATTCGGTATTTGGGTTGCTCCCAAGCTTTAGCTATTAAGGAGTAGAGTTGATGAGAGTCACTGTGTAAAAGTGTGTGGGGGGATCGCGAGGTACATCGGTATGCGTGAGGGTGCTTCAAAAAGTTCAGGGGAAATCCCTGTTCTCTTCATGCTTATTCTTCTCAAACGTCTTGAAGCCCCTCGTGTATAGTTAAGTTTATAAGAAGCCTCAGAGCAGGTTGTTTTAGAAAATTGTTACATCATTTTGTATGCCCACCAACCATGTTTGAAAATCCTGGCTACTTCATGTCCTGACCAACACTTGGCATTGTCAGGCTTTTTCATTTTAACCAATTTAGTTGATGAGTAGTTGGAAAGCTGTGCTGTTAATAAGCTCCCAGGTGATTCTGAGACACACCAACATGTATGGATCTCAGCTCTAGTAAAATCAATAGCGTCTGACAGCCTAAAAACCACTCAAACCCACTCAAACTCAGAGCCTGTCTCTGTGCTCACTGCTCATAAATAAGATCTTTGGTATGTAGGGTAAGCAGACCTCCCCATCTCTTGACGATTAAGGTCCACTACCTATCTCTGTAACAAGGAGGCCTGATAATGTAGCAGGTTGCACCTTAGGCTGCTAACCACAATGTCAGCAGTTTGAAACCATCAGCTCCTCTGAGGGGGAAAGGGGAGAGGGTGGGGGAGGTCTTCTACTCCCATCAAAGTTTATTTCAGAAAACAACAGAGGCAGGGTCATAGCAAATCAATGGCATTTAATTTGGTTTGGGTTTGCCTCTGCAGTCCCATGTACAACCCCACACCTGCCAACCACTGCCTGACCTTTGAGTGATCTTTGAGTGAATCTGGTGTGTGACTCAATGGTGGCGATGGTGGTGACGGTGGCAGCATGTTCCTATTCCAGGCAGAGGAGCCAGCAGGAACAGGGCTTGGGAAAACAAAAGGACCGTATCTATTGAGAAGCTGTAAGTAATTACATATGCTTAGAGAATGACGTGGTGAAAGGGCTTGGTGAGAGATGGCTGAGGAGAGAGGCTTTGCGCACAAGGCGTTGGACTTCACTGGGATGGCAGGATGTTAGAGAAGGATCGCTCTCTTGTGCACAGTAGAGCTTACCCAGTGTCCGTGTGGACAGTCCATTGGAGGGGAGGCAAAGGGACAAGGCACTCATTGGCAGACCTCCGCTGTCCTCCAGGCGAGTCCCCTGGCCCGGCCCTGGCACACAGAAAGTACATAATCATTATTTTTTCAAATTAAAAAAATGATCAATTAGCCTTTTTATATCTCCCACACCTTTCTTTTCCATGTCTTTTCCTCCATCTTCTTACCCTACCAAAAAAGATGACATCTATTGAAGGGTGCGTGGTCTTTCTCCGATCTGAAAATCATTCTGTCAAGATAGACTGCCACCTTACCAACCTCCGAGTCAGTCCTGTCATCATGGACGTTGATGACCCCTTCACCTCATTCTACACTGTTCTCCCACTTGGTGTGGGTTTTTTTGATGCATTCTTTGGGGATGCTGGGAATATAGGGCTAGAGAAAAAAGAAAATAAAAATTAATAACAATGAAAAATACCACCATCCCTGTCTGTGAGAAACCTATTATAGATTGAGTTGCATGCCTGCCTCCTGAAAATGTGTGTTGGGATCTTCACCCCTGTACCTATCAATGTGAACCTATTTGAAAGGGTTCTTTCATTATGTCAATAGGTTACAGTAGTGTATGGTGGGTTCTACATCTAATCCCTTATGAATTATAAGAACAGAATAGCTACATGGATATGCACAGTGGGAAGATATTGTATGAAGAGAGAGAAGAGACACTTAGCACATGCATTGACAAGACCAAGGATTCATGACCTATTGTCTACCTGATTATTTCCTTTTTGATTTCCAGGCCCACTTCACATTTCACCTGTAGGTTGTCTTCCTTGACCTCGTATGTGGTGCCTCCTCCAGGCTCCCAGCATAATGACAAACTTACAGCATTTTGAGGACTCTTCCAAGCCCTGATGATATGCCATATCTCACATAAAGTTGATGCTTTATGGATTAGTTAATGGAATCTCTAACATCAAGTCATATATCATGTATAAAGCTACAAGTAGGGCACAGACACTCCTTTATTGACTTCCCATTCCTTGCTTTATATGTTATTGCCAATATTACATTTTATGTTTTTAAGTGTGTACATGGCAAAGGCTTGGATCGACTTAATGAGACATGTCTTCAGGAAAAAACTAATTGCTAGAAAAAGATATTGTATTTGGTAAGGTGAACCCTTCCCTTCCAAATACATTAAAATAATGCACCTGGTTAGTTTTCATGAGAGTAATGCTCCCCAGGTTGGTTAATAGGAATCACAGGATGTCCTAGCTAGATAGAAGTATTGAAATCCAAATGTGGATTTGCAATTTATGAGTGCGTAGGTGTGAGATGCATGGGAGGCTGTGCCATTGTGACCTTTGGCTCCTCACATTGTCTCCTCTGCTGCCGCTCCCGGCCCTGTTGCTGCTCCTTCAGTGTATGAGTCCTTCCCCACAAACTCATTAAAGCTGGCAAATGATGGTTGGAAAATGAGCAACTCCAATTCTGTAACTCAACATGTGAAGTCACTTCAGCAGCATTCACAGGATGGGGGAGCAGTATTACAAAGAAACAGGCACCCTGTCTCGTTCCCAGGTGTACCTTTCCAAGAGAGAAGAGAGCTTGTGTTATTGGCACAGGGAGATTCTAGTATTATTGAACTGAGAGAAAGACTAGATGATAAGTCCACAGAGACTTGGTTCTATGTTGACAGGCTTCCTGAATTTTTTCCCCTCAGATTTATTTTGAAACAGTTATTTAATAATGTTGTAACTTCATTTTCCGACCATTCAACAGAGTCAATGTTTTCCTCCAACTCTTTTAAGATCTGTTCAGATAGTGCCCTAGGAACGGTGTGCTTCTGTCTGCTAGGGTCTGTTTGCATTCACCCAAATAGGTATGGTTGCTGAAGCAATAAAAAAGTGATTTTACTTAAACAATATTGATTTTAAAGCATGTTCAGCTACCCAGTGTAGACCTTAGGGGAAGTTCCATTGTGCACATTTTCAAATACTTAGAAGCTATAGGAGCACATGTGTATAAAAAGAATCTTGTTTCCACAGTTATTTGCCTATTTTCTTTTTTTAAGCATAGTTCAAATTTTGATGTGAATGAAGAATAGAGTGTGACCTGCCCAAAGAAAGAATACGTCTTAGAGGAAATACAGCCAGAATGTTCTTTGGAAGTAAGGATGACAGAGCTTGGATTCACCTAATTAGACATGTCTGCAGGAACAACTAGTTGCTAGAAAAGATATTGTATCTGGTAAGGTCAGCAGAACCATGAAACTCTCAGTAAACTGGATTGACACAATAGCCACAGTAACAGAGTACTCAGATCGACTATGCGATGGAACAGGGTTGGGCCACAGTTCCTGCTGTGCTATCTGTGGATGCCCTCCGTGGATCACCTCATAGCGCCAACAATCAGCTCTCCTCACATAAGAGACCGAAGAGCAGATTTCCTTCCCAGACTGAGCAAGGCATGCGCCCAGGCATGCTCGTCAAACCCCTGGCATCCTGGGACTGCAACAATTCAGAAAGGGCTGCAAAAGCAGATATCTATACTTTATCCTGGAGTGTGACCGCTAGCATCAAACTTCTTCATGACCAGAGGGGCGTGGAGTAATTTTACATAGATATTGCTGAGAAGCAGGTGGCAGGCCAGATACATTTGGGAGAAGCTCAGTTACAGAACAGGGTTAGAGAACATCTTTTCTGCCAAGGGCCAGTTGGCTATTTATAACATCATTCCTAAAGGCATGCTCATCAAACATTTAGTGAACTCATCCCAAATGCAATGGCTCAAACTGTTTCTCTTTGGGTTAGTGTGTGTGTGTGTGTGTGTGTGTGTGTGTGTGTGTGTTAGCAAGTATTGATGACTTTGCAGGTCTTTTATGGCCCACGGGGCAGGATGTGGCCCACCCCCACTATAGAAGCTATAGAGCAGTGGTTCTCAACCTTCCTAATGCTGCCACCCTTTAATGCAGTTCCTTCTATTGTGGCGACACCTCCCCAATCACAAAATATTTTCATTGCTACTTTATAACTGTAATTTTGCTATTGTCATGAATCAGGTGACCCCTGTGAAAGAGTTGTTCGACCCGCAAAGGGGTCGCAACACACAGGTTGAGAACTGCTGATATAGAAGATGGGATGAAGGATATCATAGCTGATGTCACAGGAAATGTGACTGAAAGCAGAGCTGTCAGACAGATGTTCACCTGTGCTTTATTGGCTATGCAAAGGTATTGACTCTGGGAATCATAGCAAATTATAGATAACGTTTCCAAAAATAGGAGTCCCAGGACATTTAATTGTGCTCATACAGTCCCTGTATATAGACAAAGACATAGTCATTCCAACAGAACAAGGGACTATTGGGTGGTTTAAAATCAGAAAAAGTGTGTACCATGGTTGTATAAAACCTTTCACCATACATATTCAATCTGTACAGTGAGCAAATAATCTAAGAAGCTGGGCTATATGAAGAACAGGGTTTCAAAATTGAACTCAGACTCATTAATAATTTATAATAGGAGATGGCACAGCCTTGCTTGTTCAAAGCCAAGTATACTTATAGCACTTACTGATGAAAATGAAATATTTACAGTCTTCATTATGGATTATAACTCAACAGAAATCCTCACAAGTGGACCAATTAGCAGTATCACGATGAACAGAGAAAACATTGAAATTGTCAAGGATTTCCTTTTACTTTGATCCACAATCAATGCACATGAAATCAGCAGTCAGGAAATCAAACAGCATACTACACTGGTCAAATCTGCTGCATAAGACCTCTTTAAGGTGGCAAAAAGCAAAGAGGTCACTCTGAGGACCAAGCTGTATTTGCCTCATATGTATGTGAAAGGGAGCAGTCCACAGGATAAAGAAGAATGGGTACTTTTTAATTATAGGGTTGGCAAAGAATATCAACCTAGCATGGATGTCCAGAAAAACAAACAAATCTGTCTTACAAAAGATACAGCCAGAAGACTCCATAGAAACCAGGAGGGGGAGGCACCAGTCCCTGCTTGGTAAGGAAGGTAGAAGGTCAGCGAAGGAGAGGAAGAGCCTCAAACAGATGCCTTGACACAGAGACTGTAACGATGGGCTCAAAGAGAGCAACGGGGGCGAGAGTGGGGCAGAACCAGGCAGAGTTCTGTTCTGTGCAACAGAGCGTCGCTGTAAGTAGGAATAAAGTGAAGGCGCTTAACAACAAGGGGTTAGCGTATTGGGCTGATGGATGCAATAACCAGAAAGCACAGAGACATGAAAAGTGACTCAGGGAGAGGTGTTGCTTATGGCAACCGTCCGTCTGATGCAGCATCTTGCGCTGCTTTTGGTTACACCATCTCAGGAGAAGCATGCCAGGGCTTGGCTGGATGGGGAATAAATAGAAGCTTGCGATGGATGGCCAGCTTAATCCCCAACGGGTCACACAAAGGAGCTCCCTTTCCCACTCTGGAAACATTGCCGAAACGTCGAACATCACTTTGAAAACCCTTGCTCTGTTTATTCTGTGAGTCTTGCACGTTCTTTTCTGAAAAGGTCAAAGGGGAGAACATTTTCTTCCCGATTCGTAAAGAATTTAAAGGAATGCAGGCATCGTTATGGCAAAAGGATACAACTTCCTGATGACCTTTTCTGAAACCGTGCAGAGAGAGGCATGGGCTAACATTTGATACCTCCACCAGAGAACATAAATGTGGCCTGAGCGAAGGCCTCTTTCCTAAGTTGTTTTGCATTTTTTTCTCTTTCAATGCCGCATTGCCTCCGAGGGCTGGTCTTTTATCCTCGACCGCTTTCAGAAGCTCTTCGCTAGCCACTTGCTGTGTCAACTGTCCAGGTCAGTAGGACATAAGTAGTGTGGACTGTGCGAAAAGTGATTGGGGATTCAGCGCACTTTATTTTCTAAACCATACCACTCTACAGTTCGATCTTATCAAGTGGTGGTGTACAATTGCTAAGACAGTTTCCAGATATTTTCTTCCTGCTTGAACTCCTTGAGTTCATCTCCGCTTACTTTCCCATCTCCCCGACAGTACCCCTCAGAAACTCTTAGTCTACTTGTTGTCTCCATACATTCACCCATCCTGGGTTTCAAATACCCCAAACCATGGCAAACCGCCTAACAGAGAGTCAAGGGAGCTACCAACTATGACAAAATACAACAGAAAGACATCCCGATATGGAAAAAGCAAAAGCAAAAAACACACGGGGAAAAAAGATTAAAAACCAGATCAAACCCCACGTGTATCAGAAGGGTGATCAAGTGACAACGTTTTAACAGTTCAAGTCAGATGTATCATTTTAACCTACTATAGTCATTGCTCCAGTATTCCATCTGATGACCAGGTTATTCCCAGCCCTCAATAATGATTAGAGAGAAATCACTGGAGCCTTATCTCCTATGTAGATACTACAAATGTATTTGTGTTTCCACTATCATCCATAGCCTTCAGCACATCAGAATCACTTGTGCTTCTTCTGTGTAACTTTAGTTGATATCTCACTGTTTTCAGTTAGATGGTTTTTGCAAACATGCCTGTAAGACCCTAGATACTATTCTATCTGGTAGCTGGGTACCATCTAAGTTCTTCACCGCACTTTGCTATGGAACCCTGCTCTTCTGAGTTTCCTTCGAGAAGGGCCATGTAATAAGAACTAATTGTTCTTAGGTTGGAGCGGGGATTAAGTGTGAGCCCCAAATCCATTCTTGGACCTATGCTTTTTATCTGCCTCTGGTTCACCTTAGAGACATCCTTGTTGATTTATAATAGAAAATTGATCATCTTCCTGAAGCATAGGACCTTCTGTTTATAGTGTCATTGATTAGCCCATGGTACTAATTTTAAAACACTATTGGGAGAGGAAGATTTTACAAGTGTAGACTAACTACATATTGCAATACCTGTATTATTCCCTTGTGCATAATAAGTCCTTAAGTGTTTGGACACTATTTGTATAAACAATGGGAATTGGTGGTCAGGCAAAACTTGTAATAATATTCACTGATAATGTCATGTAGAGGTCTGCCAGAATAATGCATCTCTTACTAGAACAGGTAGGGAAGTGACGTAAGTAAGTAAATGGTAGTCCGCCTACTGATAATTCAATACTCTTGGTATAGCTGCCTTCTGTTTCTTCATACACCATGTAGTTACAGTGTTAAGCCCTCAGTTTACTTGTATGCTTGAGATAGACTCTAGTTCACCTAGTAGAACTTCCACATCTCTTCTCTTTGGTATGTATGGCCTGTGGAGTGTGTTGTGGGCCCTGAAGATTCAGAATTCCAGCATTCCATGTCCCAGTGTTCTATAGCACATAGCCTGGGTCTTCAGGGGGTGTACAGAAATGCAGAACAATGTAACTTATTAAGAGCATGTTACCAGGCATACTTCTCCATTGGGCTCCTTAAAAGTATTGTTAGTCATTTCCCATATCTCCTATACCCACTAGGAAGTTTACCAGGGTATGTATGCTTCCTTTCCTCCCTCTTGACTTGACTTTCTCATCACTATCCCTCATCACTCTGTAAAGAGGTAGGGGGTAGGGGGATTCATCATCCGTTTCATGGCAGTCACTAAGTGGTCATCCTCCCCTTCCCCTTTAGCAAAAATCTGATTCCAACCCACCCGAGGACACCTCCACCAAGGTAACTTTCAAGGTACACACATAGAAAGGGTGGTACATGGTGCATAGCCATCAGTCGGGCTCCCTCAACTGAGCTGTCTGGCACATTGACCAACAGAGTGAATGATCTGAAAGGCCTGAGCCTGCTCCCATCCTGGTGCTCATCCCTATAGCAGTGGACTCATAATGCATTTGTCCTTTTGTGACGGACTAACTTCACTCAGCACAATGGTTTCCAGAATCCCCCCATGTCATGAGGTGATGGATCATAGTTTTTAGGGATCCATACATAATATTTCTTTGTTTACCAAAGGTTTTTTAATCCATTCTACTGATGGGAATTTGGGCCATTTCTTACTCCTTGTAATTGTGAAATGTGCTGAAACGAACATGGGAGGGCTTATGTCTGCTTGTGATCTGTCTCTTACTTGTTTGGAGTGTGTGACCAGCAATGATATTTCTAGGTGGTAAGGTATTTCCTATTGGCAACTGTTTCAGAAATCACCGTATCACTCTCCATGGTGGCTGGACATATTTACAGGTCCATCAACAGTGTATAAGGCTTCTAGTATCTTCACATTCTCGCCAGCACTTGTCATTGTTTTTTTTTCAATTGGACTACGGTTGTGGGTGTTAGGTGGTATCTCATCATTGATTTGATTTGCATTTCCTGGATGGCTAGTGAATGAGAGCACTTTTTTCATGTGTTCATTGGTCATTTGGATGTCCCCCTTTGTAAATTTTCTGTTCAGCTTCTGTACCTACAGGGTAAGAGGATTTTTGCCCCCTTGTTGTAGGCTTGCAATATTCTTTAGATTTGAGTAATTAGTCCATTATCTCTTTTCTCAAACTGTGGGCTCTCATTTTACTCTGTTAGTGAAATCTTTTGATGTACACAAATGTTTTATTTTTAATGGATCCCATTCATCTATTTTCTTTTCCACTGTGTGTGCTTCCTTTGTTATATCTGGTTGCTCAGTATGCCCTGCACTGGGCCCTAATATTTGTTCCAATTTTCTCATTTTGATGATCCTGATAACATTGGGTTTTACATTTAGGTCTCTGATCTAGCTTGACTTCATTTCTGTGGTTGGACTTCATTTCTTCTGCGGATGGATATCCAGTTTTCCCAGCACCAATCATTGAAGAAAGCACTCTCTTCCCATTCAATATTTATTGGGTCTTTGTTGAAAATCAGCTGTCTGTAAGCAGATGCTTTTATTTCTGGGCTTTCTGACTTGCTTCCTTGGTCTGTGTTGGTATCATTTGTTATATCAGTACCAGGCTGTCTTGACAACTGTGGCTTTGTAGTATGTTTTGTGGTCAGGTGGTACAAGGGCACCTACTTTATCCTTCTGTTTAAAAAACTCTTTGCTTATCCTGGATTTCTTCCCTCTTCATATAAAGTTTGTCATTAGTTTTTCCATTCCTTTAAAGAACGATGATGGGATTCGGATCAGGATTGCTTTGAGCTTCTGAAAGTGATTGCTTTAGGTAGTATTGCCATTTTCTCAATATTGAGTCTTCCTATCCACAAACATGGAATATTTTTCCATTAGCGTATGTCTCTTTGGGCTACTTGTACAAATATGCTATTGTTTTCTTTGTACAGATCTTTTGTTTCTCTGGTTTGCTTCATTCCTAGGTATTTCAACCTTTGTGTGGCTATCTTCAATGGTATTTTTAAAATGTCTTTTTCAAATCTCTCATCACTAGTATATAGAAATCCATTTGAGTTCTGCTTGTTAATCCTGTATCCTGCTGCTTTACTAAATTTCTCAGTCTCTTCCAGCAAGACTATTATAGAGTTGGGGTTCTCTAAATATAAAATCATATCATCTGTCATATCACTTCTCCTTTGATCAGTTGTTCTGACTTAAGGTCTTGTTTTTGTCTTATAGTTCTGACTAGGACTCCCAGCACAATGCTGAGTAAGAGTAGTGATAAGGGAATCTGTCAGATCCCATTTAAATGGGAACATTTTCAGCTTTTTTTTTCTGTTGAGTGTGATATTGGCTAATGGTTTTTCATATTTGGCCTTGATTTTTTTTATTTGTTAAGAACAGCAGCAACCATGTATTGAGTACATACTGAAAAGATTGATAAATGCCTTCTGTATTTCCTTTCACCCAGTCCTCTTAACAATTGAGTCTTAAAGATTTTAAGAAATGTGCCCACGGTCTCACAGCTAACAAGTGACAGAAATGGACTTTAAACCTAGTGTTTTTGACAAAGAAAGATAAATCCTTGGTTTCTTAAGAAGAACATTGTCTAGTTCTCATATTGACTTCTTCAAATGGAGATGATGCATTCTATCTTTTTTTTCCATTTTCTCAATTTTTAACTAATTCATTTTAAATGATTTTATTGGGAGTGCTTACAGATGTGTTAACATTCCATAGTTCCTTCACATCAAGCAGTATTGTACACTCATTACCACAGTCAGTTTCAAAGCATTCTCCTTCTTGACCTCCTTTGTATCCACTCTCTTTTATCCCTCTCCTCCTCCCTTCTCCCCCTGAACTCTTATTATTAGTATTATATAAGTATATATATATATATATATACCATCTTATACTATCTAATATAGTCATTCACCTACAGTTCTGTTGTTCACATCCCTCAAGTGGGGTTATACAGTCATCTCCTTCTATCAGTTATCAGTTTACCACTCTCCCTCTTTGTCCCCTCTCTTCCCATTCCCTCAGGAGACTGTTAACTCCTTTAATGCATTAGATGATCTTAATTTTACCAATGACCATATGCAACTCTAACAAGGTTAAAGAGGTAAAACTGAAACCATAATAAGGGGAGGAAATATTAAAGAACTAGAGGATAGTTAAGTGTTTCATCAATACTACACCCCGCCTTGGATATATCAGGCCTTCCTTTGGCCCTTCTGTGAGGAATTGTCCAATTATCTTACAAGTGGGTTTTGGAAGGAGCAATATATCCATGTTCCTTCACATCTATTTTTTTGCTTATTTTTGACTTTCTGATACCTATTCCATCAATACCTCGTGAACACACAGTATGGTATGCATCTTCATTGTGGACTTTGTTGCTTCCCTGCTAGATAGCCACTTGTTTAACTGCAAGTCTTTAAGCCACTAGACACTATATCTTTTAATAGCTGGGCACCATAAACTTTCCTCAGCACATTTGCTTGTGTACACATTTTGTTTTCCGAAATCCTGTTGGGAGGGTGAGCATCCTATATTGTATTGAGGCAAGATTTAAGTAGAAGTATGTGGTCTTTGTTGTGTTGAGGAATTTCCCTTCTATTCCTGTCTTATGAAGTGGCTTTATTAGGAATAGATGTTGGACATTGTCAAATGCGTTTTCTACATCAATTGACATCATCATATGGTTCTTATCCTTTATCTTATCTGTGTGGTAGATTACACTCATTGCTTTTTGAATGTTGAACCAACCTTGCATCCCTGGTATGAATCACACTTGATCATGATGTTTGTTTGTTTTTTTCAACAAAAATAAATATATTTTTTTCCACAATTCTGGAGGCCAGAAATTTGAATCCAGGGTGCTGACATTAGGGGAAGGTTCCCTTTGTTGGCTCTGAGTGACCCTGTTTATTTTCAGCTTCTATTCCTCTGTGCCTATGGCATATTTATTATTTTTTGATATGTTGTTCGATTCTATTGAGCAGGATTTTATTGAGAATTTTTGCATCTATGTTCATAAGGAATATTATTCTGTAGTTTTCTATCATTGAGAGGTCTTAGTCTGGTTTGGCATTAAGTGGCATCTTAAAATGGGTTTGGGAGTTTGATGCCTCTTTCTTTATTCTGGAATAGTTTGTGTACAATTGGTAACAACTTTTCTCTAAATACTTGCTAGAACTCTCTTGTAAGGATATCTGCTTCTGGATTATTTTGGTTGGAAGTTTTTAAAAATAATTTTATTTGGGCTCATACAACTCATCACAATTCATACATACATCCATTGTGTCAAGCACATTTGTACATGTATTGCCCTCATCATTCTCATAACATTTGCTTTCTACTTGAGCCCTTGGTATCAGCTCCTCACATTTCCCCCTCCCTCCCTACTCTCCCTCCCTACTATCTCCTCCCTCATGAACCCTTGATAATTTAGAAATTATTACTATTTTGTCATATCTTACATTGTCCAACATCTACCCTCACCTACTTTTCTGTTGTCTTTCCCCTAGGGAGGAGGTTATGCCCCCACCTTCCCTCCACCCTCCCAGTATCACTCTCTCCACTGGTCCTGAAGGGATCATCTGTCCTGGATTCCTCATATTCCCAGTTCCTATCTGTACCAATGCACATCCTCTGGGCTAGCTGGATTTGGAAGGTAGAATTGGGATCATGATAGTGGGAGGGAGGAAACTTTAAAGAACTAGAGGAAAGTTATATGTTTCATCATTACTACACTGCACCCTGATTGGCTCATCTCCTTCCTGTGATCCTTTTGTAAGGCTATGTCCAGTTGCCTACAGATGGGCTTTGGGTCCTCAATCTGTACTCCCCCTCATTCGCAATGATATGATTTTTTGTTCATTGATACCTGGCACCTGATCCCTTTGACACCTCGTGATCACACAGGCTGGTGTGTTTCTTCCATGTGCGCATTGTTGCTTCTGAGCTAGATGGCTGCTTGTTTACCTTCAAGCCTGTAAAACCCCAGATGCTATGTCTTTTGATAGCCCAGCATCATCAGCTTTCTTCACCACATTTGCTTATGCACCTGCTTTGTCTTCAGCGACTATGTTGGGAAGGTGAGCATCATGGAATGCCAGTTTAATAGAATATAGTGTTCTTGCATTGATGGAATACTTGAGTGGAGGCCCAATGTCCATCTGCTACCTTAATACTAAACCTATAAATATATGCACTTAAATTTATTTCCCCATCATCATATATAAATATGTTTACATATGTACATGCCTGTATTTAGACCTCTATAAATGCCCCTTGCCTCTCGGTTCTTTCCTCTATTTCTTTTTACTTTCCTCTTGTCCCACTATTGTGCTCAGCCTTCATTTGGGTTTCAGTAATTCCTCTCAGTTACATTGCCCTTGATCAATTCCTACCAGGCCTCTTACACCTTCCTTGCCCCTGATTTTAGATCAATTGTTGTTTTCTTGTCTCTGGGTTGGTTATCACCACTTCCTTTCCCCAACCTCCCCCTCTATCATGTCCCCCAACCCCAACTGTCAGTCCCATTGTTTTCTCCTCCAAACTGTTTATCCAGCCTACCTTCTCTAGATAGACCTGCAGATAATAATATGCATTTTAAAAAGAGCAAAGCAAAGTGACAAAAGAAAACCAAACAAGGCCAACACCCAAAAAGCCAATGACGAAAGAAAAGAAAGAAAGAAAGAAAAGTCTATAGTTTAAGGTCTGTTTGTTGACCTTTAGGAGTATTTTTCTGGTGGATTCTGATGGGGTGCCACACCCTAAACCCAAAGTCTATTTTTGAGACTCCCCTGCTCTGCTCCCATTCCTGTTCTGCTGCACACCCTTAGCGCTTTGCCTCAGTGTGGTGTGGTCAGATAGGGCACAACGACCACCCTGTGTCTCCAGTGCTGTCACCTGTAGGGTTATGGGTCAGTTGGGAGTGGAGCCAGCCATACGGTCCTCTCTGTGCATTGTTTCCTCTGAGTGGGGCTTTCATCCTCAAGGCTCTACTCTCTCTTCCTCCTCCTTTGTTTTCTCCTGTGTGCTTTGATCAGACATGTCCGTCTCTCTGAGCTGTAGTTCCAGCCCTATCCTCTGAAGTAAATTCTTCTGCAGGGAGGGGGGCTGTCCACATAGTTGGGATTGGGGCCAGCCCTTCAGACCTCTCCACTGGTGCCCTGCTCCATGCCAGTATGTTGCATTCACATTTTGGAGCACTGAGTTGAAGTCTGGTCTCTCTATGCGTGTGGAGATATAAATAACAGTTTGAGAATTTCTTGATGATGTTGTATATTTTTTCTATTTTTCTGGATCTGTTCAAGTGTTTTATGGTCAGCTACATTAATTTAGGTGAAAGCTCTTTTTGTTCATGTCATCTAGATTATTAAATTTGTTGCAATACAGTCTTTCATGATAGTGTTATTATTCTTTTTATTTCATTTGGATTTTTGGATTTGCTGCCTGTTTTATCTCTAATTCTAGATAGTCTTGTCTGCTTTTCTTATTGTTGAGTTTCCATGTGTTTGTCCTTATGTTTGTATTCTTTCTTTTGTTGATTTCCAGTTTTATGGCTCTGTAGTCTGACAAGATGGCTTGTATGATCTCTGTGCGTTTGAAATTGTTAAAGTTTGCTTTATGGCCTAGAATGTGGTCTATTGTGTTAGAGATCATGTCTTTTTTTTTCTGCTGTTGTTTGAAGAACTCTGTAAATATCCAGAAGGTAGAGTTGTTTGATGTATTCCTCAGCTCACGAGTTTCTTTCTTATTGATCTATCTTTCCTTGAGAGTGGTGCATTGAAGTCGGTTACTAATATTGTCAAATAGGTAATTTCTCTTTTTATCTCTGAAGATTTAGTTGATGTATTTTGAGGGTCTTTATTATTTTTGGAGGAGGACACATGTTTATTATGGCTATGTGCTCTAGGTCTGCTGATCCTTTGATCATTATGTAATATCTATTCTTATCTCTCATGCCGTCATTAATTTTGAAATCTATTTTGTCAGAGATTAATATTCCACACCTGCCTTTTCTTTTTTGATTGCCATTAGCTAAGTAAACTTTTCAACGTCCATTGATTCTCATCTGTTTTTGTCTGGGAGTTTAAGGTGTGCCTCTGGAAGGGAACAGATTGATGGATACTGCTACTCTCTTTGGTGATGGGTCAATTTAGTCCACTGACATTTAGAATTATTAATTTTAAATGTAGGTAAGTTTCTGTCATATTATGTTATTTGCATTTAGTACTTTTCTTTCTTTTTTGGGTGGGGGTTGTTTCTTTATGTCTTCATTTCCCCTCTAGATCTGTACTATTTGAGGGTACTGTTTCAGTGTGTTGACATCTGGGTGGTCTCATGTTTGTGTGCCGTAGTTGTTGACTTTCTAACCATCAAGATACAGTTAATATTTTTTGCAATGCTAGTTTTGTTTTTATGAATTCTCTAAATATTTTCTTGCTTGAGAATAGTTTTATTTCTTCTTTATATTTGATGGATAGCTTTGTTGGGTATAAGATTCTTGGTTGGCAATTTTTGTCTTTCAGAGTTTGGAATATGTGCCTCCATTTTCTTCTTCTTACATGGTTTGTGCCAAGACAGTTCAACTTATTCTCATCTGCTTACTTTTGTAAGTGGTAGTTTTTTTCCTCTCTACTTGTTCTCAAGATTCTTTCCTTTTCCTTGAAGTTGGATAATTTGACTTCTATATGTCATGATTTTAGGGGGTGGGTGTGGGTGTGTTGTCTAATGTATTTGATTTTCTCTCTGTTTCTTGAATGATTATCATCTCCTTCTTTTTGCTATTGGGGAAATATTTCAATTAGATGTACATTATTTCTCTTCATGGCCTCCTACATTATTCTCAGGCTGTTTTTAGATTCTTTTTCTTTCTTTGTTTGTTTCTTTTTCTGAAGTCTGAATTGTTGTCTTCAAGTTCACTGATTCACTTTTTCTTTTCTTCTAATCTGTTGCTCAGTTCTTGTATCATAACTCCCCCTTTCCCCTCCCCCCCCCCCAATTATCCCATTGCTCAGCGGATCATTTGAATGGTCCTAAACATTCTCCTATATTCTCTTTCTGGGAGTATAAGGGCTTATTTTTCTATGTATTTCATTGGATTGGGTAATATTCATTGGTTGACTTTTGTTTATCTTGATTCTTTTTAATTACCACTGTTGGCTGTTGCATGGCATAGTGATCCTGCTGTAGCTTGTGTGCAGGGTTCTGGGTTGTGTGTGTGTGTGTGTGTTATGGGAGTAGTGGTGGCTTTTTAGGTTAGAGGAAGAAGATCAGATGGGAGCCGGGAATCGTATTGTGTAGAGATGAGCAAGACATAATAGAGCTGGGTGAGTAGAAAAATAGGAGGCAGGAGCTCAAGAGTACTATTAAGTGATGGTATTAAATATAGTTATTTTTATAAGTTGGAAAAGGACTTTAAGAGGTATGCTAGTACTTATTAGAGTGTATGAAAGTGTGTCTCATTGACAAAGGGGGAGAGGGGTCTTGTGTTAGCAGTGGTTGTGAGAGGTGGAGAGTATATCCAGTAATCCACCAGCTACGTAGTGATCCACTCTGAAACTGGTTCCCTGCTCAAACGGTAGGAAGATCCCACAGTGAAGAGTGTAGCATTATGGGAATACTGTGCCATGCCAGGCTATCTGCCCTTCATGCAGGGATCCCAGGGCGAAAATAGGCAGTAGGAATGGAGGGCTACACTGAAGGACAAGGTTGTTAAGTCTCAGCACTGGGAGAGGGGGAACCTCCAAGACAGAATTTCAGGTTCTTGAGTAAAAAAAGTTTTGTGGATTTTTTTTTACAAAAATAAAAAATATTTTTGAAGCACCCACATATCATCCATCTGATGTCCATCTGATCCACCAGGGGGTGGGTCTCTTTCTGCTAGATTTTGGGTGAGATCTGATAGAAGTTTGATAGAAGTTTCTATATGGCAATCAGCACTGACCTCTTGCTAACATGTGCCAACCACCACAAACCCTGGCCTGCATGCAGGGTTCTAAGGAGTCAGAGAAGGGTGGGGGATGGGGGTGCCAGGTCAGAGAGGGGATTTTAATTAGGGAGCAATTTGGAGGGGGAGACTTCCCTGCAAGGGCTGATCTCTGAGTTAGGAGAGAGCGAGTACAGAGGCTTGCTGCTGTGCTGAGATCCACATTCTCTGCGGGCAAAAAAGGGGGTAGAAATCCAAAACTCTCTGTTTGTCCATCTCTCTTTTTAAAATCTCTATTTCTTCTTACTTATGTTTTGTCCCAGAAACAAGGCATAATTCACAAAGTGTTAAGAGCACCAACCCAGCCAAGCAATTCCCAGCAGAAACCATGGTGAACCACAACGTGACTCAGCCCACTGCAACCAAGGGATGGTCTTGTCAAGTCTTCTGATCAGGAGCTTTGGAAAGAGAAGATTTGAAAGTTCAGCTCAGAAGAGTATGATTAACTTGGAGCGGATGTGGTAGTTCTAGTCACGTAATTTTAGGCATTCTAATGGGTAGTTTAAAAATAGCAGATTACAGCCACCTCCTTTCAGAGCTTTCCTCTCTGTCTCCTCTGGGATTGTGTGCTGTATTTCAGGGGTCTGGCGGTTGCTGGGGCCACCTGGGAATGCTGAATCTAATATACTCTCTAATCTAATCTCCATAGCAGCGTGGGACCTAGCCCTGAAATAAAACAGAGGTTTTTTTTAAAAAAACCACACCCACCCACCAAAAAAAAACCCTCGGTGTCTCCCTAGGAATACCCTTACCCCCCTCCACCCCCCACTCACAGACAGTCCCTTCTCTTCTGTAATAGCTAGGTGCTTAAAGAATGGGCTTCGGTGACCATAATCAATTAAATCCATTCCGGGCATCTTGAGCTTCCAGTTGAACTGTGTCATATTATTGTCAGGTAATAAGTACTTTGGGATGTCAGCAGGCAAAGGTAAACACTGATTTCACACGGCAAATTGTCGCCTACAGTCTTTGTCCTGTCTGTGTGTGGTGCTTTCCATAAGCTGGGACAAATGCTGGTGCTTTTTTGCTTGGGTGGCCTCTGGCAGCAAGGATGTGTTACAGCACCGACACAGGCAGAGAGCTAGTTTTCCTTGATGTGTTTCCAAGAAATCCTAAGTGTCCCTCCTATAGCCTTCCCCTAACTCCACTCTGTGTCCTCCTTCTCGGGGACACTTGCTGCTCTTTAGGGAGGGCGTGGGACCGTGGTCAGAGTGCTGGGCTGGTTGTCACTCCCCAGTCCCGGTGCTCTGCCCGATGATTTGGAGGGGCTCAGGCAGGGGATTCTCAATGGACTCCCCCATCCACTGTGGGATATAGCCTGCCATTCCAGCAGTGTGCTTTATTCACATGCATCTTGCTTTCCCCCTTCCCATGAGACCACAAAAGCATATGCTATGTTAAATCCATAAATCCCCAAGTACCACATCTATGGAATATCTACTTATGAAAGAGTTCTCTTGTTTACCTGTGGTGAGTCACGTATTTCCTGTCCATTTGCATCCAGGACCTGCAGCCCAGCGTTCTTGGTAAAACATTTTCTTCTTACTCTTTCCCCCAAAGGAGCTTACAACCACTGCTCTCTTACATCTGGACCTCCGTATCACGGCACATTCAAAAGCAAACAAACAAACACAAACAGGAAATAGAATAAAATCTTTACACTTTTCTTCCTGACTATCTAGGAGCAGAAGGTGAAGTCTATAGATGGAACTCTTGCCTGGTAATCCCACATGGTCAGAAGAAGCACATTCTGGGGATTCATGTTATCTATTCCTTTCCCTACTCCTTGATGTCTTCTTCAACCCTCATCCTGAAGAGCCAGTCACAAGAGGCTCCAAACAACCAAACCCAAGGCTGAGTCGATCCCAGGTCCCAGTGACCCTAGAGGGCAGAATAGAACTGCCCCTGTGGGTATCTGAAGCTATAAATCCATAGCATCTTCTTTCTCCCGAGGAGTCTCTGGTGGTTTAGAACTACGGACCTTGTGGTTAGCAGTTCAACTGGTAACCCACTACACCACTGCACTAAAATAAGAGTCCTTCACCTCAGCCACTTTTCTGAAGAGACACAGCAAGAAAGGAAGTCTCGGTACCCTGAGGAGGGGTGATAAAGGGTAAGCCTTTCATGAACCAATCCTCATCAATTTAAGTCATGTACAGTCATCAAACTAAAAAACAAAGCAAAAAAAAAAAAAAAAACCCACAACAACAACCAACCAAACTCCCTTTCCTCGAGCAGATTCTGACTCCAAGTGACTAGATAGGACAGGGTAGAACTGCTCCAGTTAGTGTGCAGGACTGTAACTCTTTCCAGAAGGAGAAAGCCTCTTCTTTCTCTGTTGGAGTGGCTGGTAATTTCAAACTACTGACCTTGTGTTTAGCTGCTCTGCACACCATTCATTATGCCACCCGACAGCGCTGAAAGAGATGAGCTGTGCTTGAAGTGGTGGCGATGGCTTTTCTCAACACTAATAGTTGAAAATGTCTCCGAGAGTCACCCAAGCTCCAGTTGATCTCTATTCATCTTGAAACAATAGAGGAAGGAGACTTGGATTAGAAGCAGGAAACAGATTGCAGGTCTACCTGCCTCAGTGAACTCCACAGCCATGGGATCAGAAAATAGCCTGATGCCCGGCTACCATCACTGAATGTTCTGTTTATGGATCCAATAAAAGGACCCTGCCAAAAGGGAAAAAGTGGAACAGAATTTAAAATTCTAGTAGGAACCAGACTGACTGGACTCATTGACCTTAAGATCATCTCTCCCTATAAATTTTGCACCTTCATGGTTATGAAACCATCCCAGGAAGCCATCTAAACAAAATAACAGTTTTGCATTCAGCTTGAGCAATGCATTGTAAAGGATTCTCTATGTGAGGTTAAATGGACAAAGGTGAATTAAAGCATGGAGAAGACCTTTAGGGGACAGAGTAAATGGTAGTAAATGGTAGTAAATCCATATGGTCCACCAAGATGGTGATGTAATAAAAAGAAAGTAGCGGATATGACGACACTGTACATGTACACGCTGTTGACTGGGTGCATGGTTTACTAGTATTTTTACCGATGCCACTAAAGTATACATGTAGAGACTGTGGACTGGATGCATGTTTTATTAGTAATTTTACTGATGTCTGTAATCTGTACATGGAGACATAGTTGAAAAAGTGCATGTTTTCTTAGGCACTTTTTTACTGATGTCATGATATATTACACATGTAGACACTGTGGACTGGGTGGGTGTCTTATTTGACATTTTTTCACAAGCACAGAAAGGAAGGCACCCAAATGATTCCTAGTAGGATGACAAGAGTATGAGGGACGTTGGTTAATTTTCCTCTTATGTATCCTGAGGAGAAATGATGACGTCCTGGACCCCCCAAAGAATGCCAACCCAGGCTTGTGAAGAGATGATGTTGGAGGTGCTTCCTGGGACTAGTCTTCAAACACACTTGTGCACACTACTCTGTGCTGCTTTTCTCTGGACTCTGGTTATTGAGCCATCTGTCTCTGATTCCTTCCTTCATCACACAGTTTGGTCTTCCATTTGCACTTTGAAAAGTATCCTCATGAGTCTTCAATTCCCATCTCTCCTATACCTCTTACTAACTAACAAGGCCTCCTGCATATTGGCAGGTGTTGGGCTGGAAGGGGTTGATGCTAATTTTCACTAAAGTTGTGAATAGCAGGGCCAAGGGAGAATTTCTGTGGTTGGTAAGGACTGTGACCTCTGCTGTCTCATTAGGAAGAGTGCTGCCCATGGGGGCCACAGGGTCCTTAATGCTATGGGTGCGGCAGCTCACAATGGGACCGGGGACCTCCAGACCTACTCCAGCTCTGCAGATCTCATCCAGCACTGGGGGACCCACTCCAAGACAGGGGCTCCCGTTGAAGTCATTGGCACATAGAAGAGGCAGAATGCAGCTATTTCCTCTTAGTGCAAAGACAACCTCCCCTAGGCATGCTGGCTCTCTACAGATCTCTTCTCTGGAGATCAGAAGTGTAAGGTGGATGTTGCAAGGCTGACATCTGGGGACCCGCTGTCGTTGGTTCCTTCGGAAGAGACCGAAGGGCATTTTCTTCCCTTTCCCAGTTCTTGGTTCATGGCCCTGTCACTTTCTAAGCAGTCTTCTCTCTCTTTCCCATCCAAAAAGACCTTGAAAACTTGTAGGAAAGAAAACCTTTTATTCTTCAATTCTATTTTCCATTATCTTTTTGAAGCACCCTAGTGTGTGTGTGTGTGTGTGTGTGTGTGTAGGAGTGTGCCTATATATACACATGTATTATGTGTACACAACACATGCATGATACATATGGAGCCTTTGTGGCATAGTGATTACACATTGAACTGCTAATCACAAGGGCAGTGATTTGAACCCATCAGCTTCTCTCCTCTGCAAGAGAAAGATGAGGCTGGAAAGAGTTCCATTTCAAACCCAGACAGGCAATGTCTCTCTGTTCTACGCGGTCACTCTGTGAGTTGTAATCAACTTGGTGGCCACAGGTGAAGCATATGTCCACGATGGCATTGCGGTTACTTTGAACTGCTAACCTGAAGATCAGCAGTTTGCAAGCAGTGGCCCCTCCTCAGTAGAAAGAGGGGGTGCTCCACTCCCATACAGAGTTATGGTCTCAGAAACTCACAGGGGCAAGTCGACCCTGCCCTACAGGGTTTCCATCATAAAGTGACGAGATGCTAACATTGGCAAAGCAGGACACCATTGACCGGGAGGGGGGAGGAGAGGAGAGGGGGTCTATTCCCTTCCCATTCTCCTGCCGTTCCCTAGCTTGTCATGCATTCTTTCCAAAAAACAGGACATTTTTAAAAATGCCATGGGATGCGGGAAAAATTGTTTAAGATTGGGAATGTCATGCCCAAAGCAGGATGTCTGGTCACTTTATTATGAGTTGGCATTAACTCGATGGCAGTGAGTTTGGTTTTATGGTGTGTGTGTGTGTGTGTGTGTGTGTGTGTAGAGAGAGAGAGAGAGAGAAAGCACTCTGGCAGGCATTGGACCTCTAACTGTAAGCTTGCTAGTTCAAACCCACCAAGTGCTCTGAGGGAGAAAGATGAGGCTATCTGCTCCCTTAAAGATTTGCAGTCTTGGGCTGAGCCCCGGTGGCGTAGTGGTTGTGCGTGGGACTGCGGCCCACTGGGATGGAGGTTCAATTCCAGCTCACAGGAGCAAAGGCTGGGCCTCCAACTCCCACCACCAGAGGGCAGTGATGCCTAAAAAAAAAAAAAGATTTGCAGTCTCAGGAATTCTATAAAGGTTGGATATGTGTTGTAATCTACTTGATGATAGTGAGTTTGGCTTGAGTGTGTGTGTGACAGACACACATGTATTATATTGCATGCATATGTATATATGTGTATGTATGTGCGTGTGTGTGTATATATCCTTAAATTTTTATGGGATTCGCCTTGACGTCACAATGTGAGGTCCTGCCCAGCACTGAGTCAAGGCAAGAGAAGGTAGAAGAACTTCTGTCCCTGTTTTCAGGTTTTCAAGCCACAAACATCCCACCTGCTCAGGTGAGCACATCGCACCCACACTTTGGGAACCCTCACCGGGACCTGAATCCAGAGGAGAAGCAGGAGTAAGAGACTCGCAGTCATCCACCAAGAAGGTGCACAGGTACTTTGCATGACATGAATTTTATATCATTTCTCTCTGCACCTAGCAGCTTAGCACTTGAATTGATACCATTCCTGTAGCTAGACACAGGTAACCAAAAAGAAGTGTATGAGTTTTTAAAAAATCATAATGTTGAAAAGGAAAACTCATTGTAGCCCGTGACTCTGCAACAAGGAGTTGAGCTAGTCCACCTGAGAAGAAGAGTTTCAAAGCCCCTGATGAGATGTTCAGTTTGCAGGTTGCAGCTGGAGCTTCTCTAGGCACCGCAGGTTTCTGCTGGAGAAACCTGACCTGGTGCCCAGAAAGCGCAATCTCTCTGGTCTCATCTCAGGCTATTAAGAAGTCGAGTTCATTCTGCAAGGCAAGGCCTATAAATTTTAGATCCCAGCCTGAATGTGCAGGAGGCGGTATGTGTGTGTGTCTCCAGCCAGATTTCAAGGCCAAGGGGCAGTGTGGGAGTCACAGGCTGGGGGCTGGTCTTTCAAAGACCTGAAGAAATTGATGACTCAATTTAAAGCCACTCGTAGTTTATCAAAGTAAAGACAGCGGAATTGCCAGCTTCGGGGCAGGAGCAGATCTTGGGGAAGAGTGTGACAGGGAAGCCTGATGCCCTGGCCTCCCCTCCAGGATAGCAGCATCTCTCCCTCGATCCTACCAGCTGAGCAACAATGCCATCTCTTTTTGACATCCCCAATGATAAAAACGGAATTATGAATAGCAGCATTGCCTCTGATGAATTGGAGAGGCCAGAAGTCCCCTGGGATGGGTTCATGATAGCATAGAACAGCAGAAAGGGAGAGGACAAAGGGGTCCAGCGCCTTGGGCTCAGACTCAAAGTTGACTGTTACCTCCATGGCATTTACCAAGACAAGCACCGGGAATCATTTGTCATGTCACGGAGGAGGTGATTAAGCAGGAGAGCCCTTGGCGAAGTGCTCTTTTGTTCTTTGTCAGCATAGGAGTCTCATTTGCCAGACACATGAACAAGCATATGCCATGAAGTACTCTCCATGTGCATAATCTAGGCTCTGACCAGAACTGAACACTGTCAGTGAGGGGCTGCTTCAGCTGCTGGGCACACAGCTCAGAATGCAGGGGGTTACCCCTGCGGGGCATTGGAGAGACTGAGGGAAGGTTCAGTAACCCAGTGGTGTCAGAGCAGAGGTCTCTGAATCTCTCGAGTTTCCCCTCATTGTCTTAAGAGGGCTACTGGAGCTCCAGCCATCGTAGCTGAACTTCAGGCCGTAAAAAGGAGAAAAGGGGAGGTGGGGGCAAAAAAAAAAAGAGACCTTATGAGATTAATATGACTTCTACTGACGTGACCTCAGCCACATCTACGTGTAAGGGAGGCTGGGAAATGTCGGGTGTTTTTCTTGTGAGGGGCTTTTCCCATCTCCCATCGGTAGGGAAAAGGAGTGTTGGTGGCACAGTGGGCTAAGCGTTGTGGCCAACCGGCCTCTCGGCCGCAGAGGAAGCGACCCCACAGGAGAAAGGCCCTCAGCCTGCTTGTTCCCAGGTTCGCAGCCTGGGAACCGCAGTGGGGCAGCTCTGTCCTGCCTGACAGTGTTGCTGTGGATCCGAATCAAACAGACGGGGATGCTAACTGTAGGGTTCTTTCCTCAATCTGCAGCCCACAATTTAGCCATGTGAAAAGACAGGATGGCAACGTCCAAGTCCACGTGAATGAACTTGTGCGCAGGCTGGTCCATTTTTTTTCCCCCATTTAGAAACCCAAATAAGGCCACAGCTCTCCAGCCCCTTCTGAGTCATCACTACTCTGTAGGAGAGACCCGAGGTGCCCCTGTCGCCTTGATGGGAGTAGAAGGCCTCATCCTTTCCCCAAGAAATGGCTGGTGGTTTAGAATGGCCAACCTTGCAAATGGCAGCCGAGCACATAACTGCCATGTCAGCAGGACAGCCTCTTCTCCCTCATACTGCTTACGAAAGCTCTATTGATCTCGTGAAAGTGAGTGATCATATTTAATCTGCTGGCTGCTTTGCAAAGGCCTTGGCCCAGATTGTGATAGTCAGGTGACTTCCTGTAAATTCCACCTCCCAGAGACCTGCCCACAGAGGAGTTCCTAGGAAGTAAACTTCATGGACAAGAAGTTTTAGTGGTTCAGTGCTTAGGGCTGCTAACCCCAAAAACTGGTGAATCCACTCGCCCGTCTGCAAGGGGTGGTTGGCAGTCTGCTCCTGTAGTCATGGAAACATGAGGCGCAATTCTACTTTGTCCTGTAGGGTCACCATGAGTCAGAATCAACTTGATGGCCCTGGGTTGTAACCTGACTGGAGCTAGTCCATCAGGTCTTCTTTCTGGAGTGACACCAGGTGCCCCTCCTTGGCTCACACACCTGGCACCTAGTGGGTTCAACTCTAGAGTATAGAGCTGATGACCTCAGAGGGTGTCCGAGACTGTATGCAAATCTCTTCTTTCTCTGCCCACTCCCTGCTCCCCCTTCCTCTGTATCTTAGTCTTAATGGACATGAATTATCACATTTTTCCCCCAGGGAACAAACTCGTTGGTTCAAACCACTAATCTTATGATTAACAGTTGACTGCCAAACCACTGTGCCACCAGGGCTTCTTACCTGGTCCATAAGCAAATAAATAAACAATCCCCCAAACCTCACAGCTGTCAAGTTGATACAGACCCCTAGTGAGCCTATAGGAAAGGGTGGGATGACCCCACAGGATTTCCAAGACTGCAAATCTTTATAGAAGTATATGGTCTTGGCTTTCTCCTCTACAGCAGTGGGATCAAACCACTGACTTTTTGACTATCAGCTAAATACTTTAACCACTGCACCCACAGGCTCCTTAGCCCATGTACCAAACTCAACCCATCCACTGCCATCGGGTTGATTCCAGCGGATGCCAACTTTATACAGAGTTCGCAAGACTGCGTGGCTCTAAGAGCAGACTCATCTTTCTCCCACAGAGGAGCCAGTGGGTTTGAACTATCACCCTCACAGTTAGCAGTCCAGTTTCTAACCCACAGCATCGTCGGGGTTCCTTTCCCTAGCTCACTGTAGGCACATTTATTTATTGAAATAAATTGTCCGATGAATTGGGATTCCTGTTGGGTGCTGGACAGTGGAATTATTTAAAGGAATTCTTCATGTATGAAACAATCATTCATAGTTGGCTAGCCGTAGGCTGCGGGAAAAACATTCAGGTTGATGAGTCTTATTGAACATATCTGCAAGATATATTACCCCAAAGGACATGGCTAGAGTAAGGAAATCCATCTCAGATTCCTATCCATGCGTTCACACCCATCTTAAATGTCTCTTATCCTATAAAACTCCCCCAGCTTCTCCCACCTTCCTTCCTCTTAACTGAAGAGATGACTAAGGCAGTCAGCAATGACTGCACCACCCAAGTCAAGGGAAAGCATCCACTCATTTGTTTCCAGATTGCATCTACAATCATTGCAGAGCTGGGGGAGCAAACTCAAGGAAACACAAGGGGGGGAAGTGCCAGAGAGACTTGGTGGGGAGGAGGAGGCAGGGGAAGGAAGCGGCGAGCAAACAAGGATATAGACAGGGAAACAACTAGGGAATTAAAAGCAATAACATGAAGGACATAGAGATCCTGATGGTGTTGGAACAATAGCAGTCTAGCTGAGAGAAATTACTAAAAGCCAGGAGAAGGGTGCGTGTGATGGTGCAGCAGAAGGAAGGTGAAAGGAAACAGAGGAATGATCTAGGAAACAAAGCTATGGATAGAGGTATAAACATAGGTGTGTTCATATGTAAAAACGTTAATTCAAAGAAACAGAGGTATTGGCCTGTGTTCGTATGTTTCATTGACAATACACTGAGGAAATGGACAGACTTGGGTCTCTCCACAACCCCTTTGTCAACATAAGAACACTTTGTTTTAGCAATCTGGCATTCTGTGATGCTCACCGTCCTGGCTAAGGACAAAATGTGTGCATAAGCAAATGTGGTAAAGTAAACGATGGTGCCCGGCTATCAAAAGATATAGCATCTGGGTTCTTGAAGTTAAACAAGTGGCCATCTAGCAGAGAAGCAACAAGCCCATATAGAAGAAGCACACAAACCTGTGCAATCATGAAGTGTTCACGGGATCAGGTAACAGCATTAGAAGACACAAAACAAACAAGCAAAATTGTTGAGAACAAGGAAGGTCGGAGAAGAAACCCAGAACCCATCTGTAGACCATGAAACAGAAAGAAGTAAGAGATGAGTCAACCAGGGCACAGTATAACACTGATGAAGCACAATATTCCTCTGGTTCCTAGAGACTTCCTCTCCCCCCCCGCCCCCCCACTATCATGACCCCAGTCCTGCCTTTCACTGCAGACTAGACTGGAGCATGTGCACAGGTACAGAGATAAAAATCTCAGGACACACAGAATTCAGGAACAGGAATGGGAGTAGGGGGGAAGGTAGGCAGAGGAGGAGAGAAAAGGGAAACCAATCACAATAATTGATTGTCACATAACCACCCCTATCACCCCCAAAGGGGGATGAGCAACAGAAACCATGGGGAAAGGGAGACAGCGGTTGGTTTAAGATATGAAAATAAAAATAATTTATAATTATCAAGGGATCACAAGAAGGTGGGGGAGGGTAGAGAAAAAAGAGGAGCGATGACCAGGGCCTTAAATAGGAAGTCAATGTTTAGAAAATAATGATGGAAACATATGTACAAATATGCTTGATACAATTCATGTATGCATTGTTATAAGAGATGTAAGAGTCCCCAGTAAAATGATCTTAAAAAAAAAAAAAAGAGTATGGCTTCACAGTGCTCCACTCCTGAGATTCTGTTTCAGCCAGTAAGGACAGCCGGTCCAGAGACTGTGCCTATATGAAGTGCCCCACACAAATGTGGCACCTCCCCTGGCATAAGACCCCTGAGGCGGAGGTCTCCCTCTTTGTGCCACTGTCAGTGCTTTCTTGACACAGAAAGGAAGACGCTACTGTTGCTGAGATGATTCCCACTTCAGGACAAACATATTGAGTCTCCACACCACACTCTTCAGGTGAGCAGGTAGCCACCTCTTTATCTCATGGAGCTCCTGGTTGGTTTGAACTTCTGATCTCAGGGTTAGCAATCAGCTTCCTGTATAACATTTAGTATACATAACAGTAGTTTTCTTACCAGTCAGCTATTCCACCAAACCCTGAGACTGGGCCTGTTTGCCCCCTTAACATTCCTGCCTATACCCCAATGTCTGAGTACTCGGCCCATAGCAGGTACTTCGTTGTTACACGTTACAGTCTATAAAGAAATTGAACATGTAACTAACTGTCTGTAAGTAAATGTATTGATAGGCATGATATGCAGGCTGAATGAGTTGTGGGAGGGTGAGCAGGCATATACCCTAGTAGTTCATATACTCATGAATATATACATATGTGTGTTATCTATTCACGAATACATGTAGGTTTGACTGAGGATATTTACACATGGAGATTTACATTTGCTGCAAATACATGCATGAATGAGGTGGAATGGACAGGGGGCCAAGTTGTAGAAGCTTCTACTTGGACATAACCAAATATCTGGAGGGAACAGCAGCCAGAGTCTCAGGCCAAAATCAGTGACATAACGTAGTTCACCAGAACAACATTCTACAGTCAGCTGGGGTGTGAAAAACTATTGAGCAGCTACCTCAGGTTCTCCCCATTAGGGGAGAACCTCCCCAGAGGACAGAAGGGTGATAGAAATGAGCCACCGTTTCTGATCCAAAGACCAGTACTTACCCAGGTTAATGTTCAGAAGAGTTTGGAAAGGAGAAGTAGAACCAGGAAACACGGGGGGATAAGAGATGATACTGTGAAGGAGTTGCAATAGATGAGTGGAAACAAACTGTGTAGGAAAAGTTGAATATAAAACTGATGATCTGCTCTGTAAACTTTCACCTAATTCACAATAATTTTTTTTTTCAATCATCAGACAAGAGGAGGAACCTTCCTGGTCTAGTGGAGTAGGGGGACCCCTGAGACCATGTCTCTCGGTCACCTTTCAGTTCTGGAAACAAACTAACCCCTGTGACTCAATTTTCAGCCAAACCATAACAACAACAAAAACCTTACTGCCATTATGTTAGACAGGGTTCTGTAGAGAAAGAAAACCAGGACACTAATGATTTTATATATACTTAGATAGATAGATGCATAACACAATAAATAAACAATGTATAGAGCAGTACAAAGGGCTCAGGGCAGCTCACTTCCATGAGGCAGCTAATACACTGGCAGTCCTTCAAGTCTTGAGGGCCACCGGGCCATCCTCAATAGAGGAATTCAGGCTATCTGGTCACAGGCAGCAAACAGCAAGGCAGGTCACCAACAACCAGATGAATGGGCCTGACTGTCTTCAGCTCAAGAGATATATACTCCAGTAGCGTAGTGAAACTGGTCTTGAAGGAACCTCACATTACTGCGACACAGTGCACGAGTTAGGTGTCCCACAGGTAGTGTAGCTTAAAAATTGAGGCAGAGAGCAAGCTAAGGCATCAAAGAGCAAAAGAGAAGAAAGGCGAGGCTCACCAAGCTGTGTATCTCTCAGGCCTTCAGTCAATCCCACATGTGTTCATTGGCCTTGTTGGCACCATAAACCTACCTATCATAACCCCCAAGCCATTTAGGACTCATAGAGACTCTATTGGATAGGGCAGAATTCCCTCTGTGAGTTCCCAAGGGGGTAAGTGTTTACAGGAGTAGAAGCCCTTTCTCCCGTGGAACTGGCTAGTGGTTTTGAACTGCTGAACTGTTGATCTTGTGAACTCCAACCCAATATGTAACCACATGCTATCAGAGCTTCCCAGACAGACAAGAAAAAGTCTATAAAGGGAACAGTGACACTAGGGAAATGTAAGAGCTTTGGTATAATCAACCTTTGACGACGCAGCCACCAGGAGAGGGCCCTGACCGGTGACCGGGCTCTCGAGTTGTGTGCAGCAAGTTGGAGGGGTGTCAGCCGCATAGAGCCCTACACACAGGGATGCAGGATCTAAAGGGCGTGCTGACTGGGAAGGTGTCAGCGGACCATACTGAGGAACCTGGCTAGCCAGGCACCCAAATCGTTCTGAGTGACTCTGTGACCGTGCTCGACAGCAACATCAGTGACCTCCTGATGATGACCCACTGGGCCAGCCTTGTGCAGTCAGGGATCACCTTCCAGGAGAAACTGGTCGATGTGTGAATGGGTCCTGCCACTCAGGGTCCCAACACTGGGCCTCAGAATGGGGTGGCGAAGAAATAATTTCTTTGTGGGTTGGAGTCCCGTTGAATCAGGCACCTGATGGGACAGAGCCTGCCTTTTATAAACCAATAATAAAATAATAATAATAATAAAATACAATCTTTGAGATCAAAAGGGCAGCAATTGCCACAGGCCAGTGGTCAGAAGAGTTAGGAATAAAGGGAGAGGGATAGAAGAAACACAGAGGAGTAGGATAAGATACATTGTGGACATTTCAATTAATGACATGAAGTAAAATGTGTCATAGTGGCTGAATGGAAAATTGATCTTTTAAAACATTCATGTAATTCACAACAAAAAGCCAAAACCCCAGTCCCAACCCAAACAAAATTGCCTGCCCCCCCCCCCTGCATTAGGAAGCTTGGCTCACCCCCTGAGCAACCAGCCATTATGTTGAACTCAGGGATAGATGTTTTATGCAAGAGACCAAGAAAGAGTTTCTAAGGAACTTAGTGAGAAGCTTGAGATTCTTGAGGAGGACTTAACTTAATTTACAAAATAACTGTTTTACAAATGATTATTATGTTAGTTACCCAGGGTGCCTACCAAGCTGGCTTGAAGTGCTGCCTGTGAAATACTCAGCGCCTTACCAGGAGGAAAGTGCCTGCTCTGTAAGTGCAGGATGATTGGGATGAAAATAAGAACTGTAATGGTCAGAAAGGGGGAGGGAGAGCTAGTTATTTACTGAAAGAAATTTAGGACAAAGAATCTAGAATAACCAGAAATTCATCCTTAATCTTGTCACCGGAATCAAAGCGAGTGTGTCTCACTTAATGTCCACAGTAAGCTTTGTGAAATAGAGCATGTGATTTGGACATAATGCAAACACCATATTAAAACCTCAAGGGAGTCTGGCTGTCCTCACCCCCCACTGCTGCTGAAAGAGGCTGCAGCAATGGGTGGCGGCAGCAGCAGTGACCAGGTGTTGATGGGAGCAGAAGGAGAAAAAACAAGAGGGGAGGAGGAGGGGGGAGTGCACTCAGTCCCGCCTGCTGGCCCACCCGCCTGAGCAGCCCGGGCAGCCCAGGTCCCCCAGCCCCACCATCTGCCTGCCCTTTGCATCAAGCCCCATAGGCCGTGCTCAGAGTCATACCCCCTGCCTCACTGCCTGTATCCCATCTAAAATCTGGAGTGGGAGTCCTTAAAGTCACGAATGGAGAAGAGGAACAGAAAGAGATCGGCTTTCCCAGAAACAACAACAAAAAGACCCTTAGGGACCACGGGCATCCACACCGTTCGTTGGCTGTTGTGGGGACAGACATGTGCCTGTCCTTTGGTAGTATGTTTTTGTTCTGTTTTTTCCCCCCAAGTGAATAACGTATGCTTTCGTTGATTTATTGTTTTATTCAAAACATAGTTACAGGCAATAGCGATATACAGACGTGCAGACAGGCAGTGCAAACATGGGGTGGTCATAGCTGTGTGCTGCTGAGACTCTTCTCTCTCAGAGCAACCCTCGTGCCCAGCGGCACAGCTCCATTGCCGAGCTGTACTCTCTGTGGCTCTATTCCCAAGCAGGTGTTCATTGACTTCAAATCCACCACCTCTTGGCTAGGCCCTGAGAACTGAGCGGTTGTACCACGGTCAACGGCAGCTAGGCGCTTGAACCAATGTATTACCAGGGTTCCTTAATAGATTTCATAGTGTCTTAATTTTCTGGTGCTGCCACACCAGAATTAGTGCAAATGGGTTGCTTTAACAAACAGAAACGTGTCCTCTCAGGAGCTGGGAGTCAGGACTCAGGGCTCCTGGTCTCTCTCTGTCAGTTCTAAGGAAGGGCCTTATCATTAAGTTCCCTGCTGGGTCTAGGCATTTCCCAGCACAGGAATTTTGGGTCCAATTGACGAGTTCTACTGCAGTGCTTCTTTCTGCGTGGTAGTAGACTCCTCTTGCCCCTACCTTACATCTGGTAATGATCAAAGGGGATGCTGGCCACACCCAGGGAAACTCCCCTCACATTGGAGCAGGGCTTGACCTGATTGAGGGTGTGGTAGCCCACTATACGCCCCCTACCTCAGGTCAGGGAAAATCCCACCATGTCATCATTCATGGCAGACGCTGAAACTGGTGAGAGCTGGAACTCAATGGGACTGCTTGAGTTTTCTGGATTTCATAATATGTGAGGTACCTGTCTCTGATAGTTTCTAGCTCTTTCAGGTTTTATTGAATTATATCCTTGAAATAAGCCACATGCTCTGTTTGCGCCATATTTTTAATAAATATGTGACATAAATATTGACATAGTTATTTGTATACTATTTGTAAGTATATAAAACATTTGTCTATAACCGGGTATGTATGTATGTGTCTATAAATGCCCAATTATAGACACACACACACACACACACACACACACCAGGGAGTCACAGTTGCCCTGGGTCACAGTGGGTTATGTAGGCATTGGTCTGCTAACCAAACACATACAAAAAAGCAGCTGATTCATGGAAGAAAGAGGAAGTTTTTCAGTTCTGGAAATATTTACCCATAGGGCAGTAGTTCTACTCTGTCCTAGAGGATTGCTGTAAGTCAGATTATACACACACACACACACACACACACACGACGTAAGCTTATCTACCCAGTTTTCTTTTTTTGGGGGGGGGGGCATCACTGCCCTCAGGTGGTGGAAGTAGGAGGCCCATCCTTTGCTCCGTGGAGCTGGAATTGAACCTCCATCCCAGTGGGCCGCAGTCCCGCGCACAACCACTACACCACCGGGGCTCAGCCTTACCCCGTTTTCTATCAAGCTGCTCTCTTTCTTGAGATGGCTCTTTAAGCCCTGAGTCTCTTCTCACCCACCAGCTTTCCTGGTCTGGCCCCACGGCTGCCTCCTCCCCAGTGCAGCCTAGGTCAGCTTAGGCAGTGAGTCGCCCTGTTCTAACGGTGATCATCACTGGTGTGACCAGGAGTCCGACCAGTCTGACCCTGCCTATGGGCCTCTGCTGAGCTCAGGGGTGGGGGTGGGGAGGCACTTTATGTGGTCAATAAGGGGAGCTTGATTCCCGACACACTGTGGCCATGCTCACTCATGGCCCTTCCTTTTGCTGCCAATCAGAGAGATGACATGCGGGCCTCTCTCTTGGTGGCCACACGTTAAACCTCATCTCACCACGGGCACTTGGCCAGGCGAGATCTGAGACATAGACATGACAAGGCTATTTCCTGCAAGCTGAGACCCATGAATCATCTCCAGGTAAAGGTAAAAATTTACATTTCAACGTCCAGCAAGTTTGGATACATTTAAGAAGCTCGGCAGAAGCACTCAGCAGCCATGCATAGGTTTTGTTAATGAATTTGGCAGAGAGGAGTTGCAATCTGAGACTAAGAATTAGAACAAAACTGACCTATTTTCCTATGTAATAAGTTGCTGACAAATGATTCAAAATGTGACTTAAAAAGACTTTTGCCAGCAAGCTCAATTCTTTAAGCTATGAGTTAGATAATGGGCTTTTATAAACCCACAGAGGAAAGCCCTCCGAGGATTTGTGTGGGTGAGGAGAGAATGTCTGGCCTCAGCTTCCACCCCCTCCCAAGCGCTGGAGCACAGGGTGCTGAGACCCAGGCTCCCCATGGCAGCTCTCACTGGTCCCAGCACCAAGCTGCTCCTGGCTAGTTCCAGGAGAGAAGGGGGTAGGGAGCGCCTCCTCTCAGCCCGGTTACCATCCTAAGGATGTGCTCCCTAATAAACCCAAATCCCACGAGTCTGAGCTTTCACCCCTTAGCTCTGTCTGAAGGGGATGTTTGAATGTGACGATGCCTTTAGGAACTAAGTCCCACTGCAGAGCAGGCTTTAAAAAGTTTATGGGGGGAGGGGATGGAATTGAAAGGTTAGAGAAGAACGTTTCCATGAATTTTTGAAGCCCCTCTTAAATTAGGACCAATGAGTTCCCCACTCTTCGTGGTGACCTCTAAACAGCCTTTTCCTAAGGACCAGGGCACCCACAAGTACATACAAGGGGCTACTTTATATACTGACTCTCCCTCTCCCCCATACACATCTAACCATTCTCTGGTCCAAGTGACACTAATCCTGCTTCTGCCACTGCAGGGGACCTTGATTTGGTTAGCTTTGATTACCTCTTGGCTGAGCTGCCTGTCTTGACCACAGACTCAGAGACTCAGATCAACCTTGTGCCTGCTGCCCACTCTCGCTGTGTGTGCCCTTGACGCACCAGTTTGGAGCTTTGGCCTGACTCCCAATAATCACTTGGGCATGAGAACCACCTGGACATGACACCTGTCAACCCGATTATGGCCAAAATCATCTGGCAACACCTACTTTCTTCTGATTTCCCAAGAGAATCTAAACATGATTCCGTACCTCTCATGTGACTAGGGGTTGCAGAAGCTACAAAGGATGTCCTGTGTCACCTAAGTCAACATGCCATCTGGGAGGCACATAAGTAATCAAGGGGCAAGACCAGTTTGCCTTTTGTTGGAACGGAAAAGATGCAATGGGTGAGAATGACCCAAACCATTACACCAGACCACCTAATTTTAAGAAGACAACATTTCCCTCCTGGACAGTCATGGGACCTAGAGATGCCATGATTATAGAAAGTAAAGCCCAGTTTTCTATTTCAAATAGCTTTTCATCAAAGATCAAGCAAGCCTAGACAGCTACACACCCAGGAGGCAGTGGATTCAGGCATTCACCTGGTAACTGCATGCCTCAGACCATCGCCATCCTGCCCAGTCTTCATGATTGTACCTGAGTCTTGGTATTGGATGCTAGGTTTTACTTTAAATTCTCAACCACTTCACTGAGATTGCAGAGCTCGGCTGTTAAGGATTGGATTGTGTTCCCTCAAAAGATATGTCAAAGCTTACCCCCTGATTCCTGCTGGTGTGACCTCTTTGGGGGGAAAGGTCTTTGAGGATGGTCCTGGAGAAGATCCGTTGTCATCTCGGATGTGTGGTGTCCTTATAAAAGAGGAGAGGCACAGACAGGATGACAGGGAAGAGGGCCATGCAGAGACGAGTGGCTTCCAGGTGCTTTCTTGTCTTCCAGGACAAGAAAAGACCTTCCCCAGATCCTTTAGAGAGAGCACGGCCCTGCTGCCACCTTGAATACAAGCAGTTACAGTGTAATGCTCTCAGCTCCTATTCCAAAGGTTGGAGGTTCCGATTCACTGAGAGTGTCTTTGGAAGAAAGGTCTGATAATCTATTTCTTCCTTTTTGGGCCCCCAAATCATTTTCTTAGGTCATAATCCAAACAGCATAACATTCAATGGTTCAGTCCTCTCAAGAAATGTTGCACAATAGCAACCTCCATCTGTTTCAATACATTTTCTTCCTTCTTATGCTCCTTGATATTAACTCCCCCACTGTCCCCCACCCATTTTCCCTGCTGTCCTCCAGGAACCCTTAACTGCTGGTCTATTTTCAAACAGTTTTCCCCACCAAAAGCCCAATGCACCTGTTCTATTCTGACACACAAGGAGTCACCATGAGTTGACATCAACTTGGTCCCTACTGGGTTGTTGACTGGCTGCTGCTGTTGTAAGCACCTGCAATGGTCACAGAATAAATGTTTGATGTTTGGAGCCACCCCAGTTTGTGATTTTTTTTTAATTGTGGAAGTCCCAGGAAATCCAGTACATTCCTGAATCTTTGCCATACCCATTCTCATGGGAAGAATACTGATTTCTCTACAACCAGCATTGCTTCGTGAAGTCCGATTCTAAACCTAGGACATCAGCATCATCATTTCTTGACTTGAATAGCTGCCTGCTGCCTTATGCCACCAATCACATTATAAACTTGTCTGTGGCTGCCAACTGATCAAAACTGAGTACACCATTCACCAGTGGGACAACTGACCAACCATTCTTCCTGGTCCACTCAACCTCCTCTCTGGCCTGGTGTGCGGTCTTGACATGAGTCCTAGCTCAGACTCCTGAAACCTAAAAGCTGGTGACTGACAAGCTTTGTCCTCCACTCCTTGCTTGTTAGTACTCATCCTTTCTCACATAGGTGGCACTTACAATAATGACCTCTCAACTTACTTCCAAAAGCAGAATTGGTTCACCCTCAGTCTCATTATTTCCCCCAAACTTTTAAGCCCAATCCTTTAATCTGTTTAAAGCAAAGAATTTTAAAGTCTCATTTCTAAACAGATTTGTTCTTCTCAGTCATATCCCTCTAGGTCAGAAGTTTGGTAGGGAGAAGGGAGACACCTATATAAATAGAATTAGCTTTTCTACAAGTTGATTAGTAGTAAAAGAGCTGTAAAACATAATTGGTTGTAAAACTCAGTACTACTGAGTGGTTGTACACAGACAGTAGCCAAAGATGCTGAAAGTGATGCATTGTTTGTTTTATGTTTAAAGTCCTTGAATTGCCCTGTCCTGGACACTTGTTTATACGGGCTAAGCTTGCACTTTTCTGTCAATTAAACCTCTCTGTTGTTTTTGGTCTTCAGGAGCAATTCCTTATCCGCTTTTCTGTTCACACAGCATCCCTAGCTCCAAGAGTGGAAAATAGATGTGGTTTTTCTAATCATAACACTGTCGCCCCTAGCACCATAGGATTGGTTTGTAGATAAACACATGCCTTTATCCTGACCAAGTAGAGTCAGAACCTGTTTGAATAATAATGGTGATATGAAGGCCCATGGAAACCTTGAATTGTTGGGAACCGTTTTGCTCACCATGTAGAGAAGTCTTGCTGCTGCCAAAAAAAGCAAGGTCTTAGGATTTGACAAGATGTTGTCATTGTTGTTAGGTGTCATCAAGTTAGTTTCGACCCATGGCAATCTTACGTGCAACAGAACAAAACACTGCTGGATCCTGCACCTGCCTCCCAATTATTGAGCCCCTTGTGACAGCCAATGTGTCCATCCATCTTGTTGAGGAGTTTCCTTTTCCTCCCCACCACCCCTCTATTTTACCTTGCTAGATGCCCTCCAGGGACCCACCTCTCCTGATAAAATGCTCAAGGACAAGACTTAAGTCTCTCCATCTTTTTTCAAAGGAGGAGTGTAACTGTATTTGTTTGTTCTTTAGGCAATCCATGATCATTTCGCTTTTGTTCTCCATTACTTTTGAATCTGTCATTCCTGGTACAGTAGATCATAGAATTTTCTGATTCAAAATGGCCCATACCTATCAGTTTTTTTGCCATCTATTTCATTTTTGACAACATTTGATTTTTCTGGATTCACTTCTTAGGATAGCCCAATTTCCAAATACTAATTGGTGTTTGCAACTGTTTCTTCTCATTTTGAGTCACAAAGTTTTTAGTCTCACTGGCTGTTCAACATCTGCCTTGTTAAGGTTGACGAGGCTTTGAGAAGGCAGCTCTTCCTCAGTCATATTTTGAGTGCCTTGTGGCTTCACGTCTTCTGGTCCTCTCTCTGGCAGTATTCTGCTCCTGTTCATGAAGTTTTTAGTATCTGACAAGGTTTTGATGTTCTCCATAGGCTTTCAGTGGCCAATTCCTCTGAAGTGGGCAGTCTATTGCTTCTTTGTTGTAGTCTGTTCTTAGTGTTGTAACCCTGTTGACATCCGTTTGCTTTGGGTGACCCTGTTGGTATCTGAAATATCAGTGATAGAGCTTCAAGCATCACAGTGATACACAGCAGCACAGTACGACAAATGGACAGACAAGAAGTGCATTTAACCTTCTAGATTTGCTCATGGCACTTGACCTAGCCAGAGGCATGTCCCCTGGTCTTTTTCTTGACAAGTACAAATAGATGGTGTTTTTACTAAACTAGTTTTGATTGAATTTCTCTCATTTTGCATCAGAGCATTCCTAAAATCTCTCTTCTCTAGCTTTAGGGTGATAAGAATTTTCCCTGGCACCCAGTGAAAAAGTATGAGGGAGTAAGAAGTGGGTGCTAATAGATGTAATAATGGAGAGAACACTTGCAGTGGGTGACACAGAAAGCAGGCTCACAGCAATTAACAGAGTCTGTATATTTAAAATACGACTTCTTTTGGAGAGGGAGTTTGACATTTAAAATAAAAGATCCATTTTACTAGAGAGGCCCAGATAGTTATGACATGAAAACCACAGTTTTCAAAACATGCTGGCTGAAGTCATTAGACTCTCTGCATGATAGAGCAGAATGTAAGGAGAACCCTACTGTTTCTCAAGCATCTGAAATGAAAGCCGAATGAATCAAATGATAAGTTTCTCTGCCCTTCCACTTTAACGTGGAAACAACAACTGGTGATGCCTGTTCTCAAAATGGACATGTCACATGCAGTCCACAAGGTAGCTCAGGATTAGGATCATTTGCAGACTCTTAACAGTTGGGTCCAGAGAAAGTTAGGCCTTTCTACACCTGTAAAGAATTAAAGTTTTAGGCTGAGTCCCGGTGGCGTAGTGGTTGTATGCCGGACTGTGGCCTACTGGGTTGGCCAGCAGCTCTCCAGGAGCAAGGCTGGGTCTCCTACTCCCACCAGAGGGCAATGATGCCCCCCCCACCCAAGAATTATAGTCTTGGAAACTCACAGGGGAAGTTCTACCATGTCCTATAGGGTCGCTATGGATCAGAATCAATTCCACACCAGTGGGTGAGTAAGTGAGTGAGTGAGTAAGTGAGTAGGTGGGTGAGTGAGTGGGTGGGTGAGTAAGTGGGTGGGTGAGTGAGTGGGTGGGTGAGTGAGTGAGTGGGTAAGTAAGTGGATGAGTGGGTGGGTGAGTGAGTGA
>PVJH01012520.1:0-64167 GCA_004026705.1 Nesogale talazaci | reverse complement strand
CCCTTCCACTTGACCCGGCAGGCTGTCCTCCGCCAGGGGCTGGTCTCCCCTGACAAGATGTCCGTAATACGTATGATGAAGTCTCGCCCTCCTTGGCCGTGCTTCTTTCAAGGCAGGTCCTTGGGACTTCCCATATTCTTTTCCAGCTCGCCATTCAAATGCCTCGATTCTTCCTTCCTCAGCGTCCAGCATCCACGTACAATTCAAACTTTCCGTTCAGAAGAGGACTCCTCGGGTCTCTAAAGTGCCACCATCCACTGGGTGGCATCCGAGAGTCCCCGGATAGTGCAAGCGGTTAACACCCTTCGCTGCCAGTTGAAGGGCTTGAGGGTCAAGTTCTCCTTGGAAGAAAGGCCAGGCCACCTACTTCCCCCAAATCTGCTGCTTTAAAAATGGACCCTTTGGGAATGGTTGCATTCAATTCATATCAGTGAACAGTATGTGTGCAGATTACCAAAAGTGGTAGATGTCCTGTTATATATTTATTACCCAGCCACTCCCACCCACCCCAACAAACACCCCTATGACGCACAGTTCTGCCCTGACATGCATGTGATTGCCATGAGTCCGACTCTGCTCAAGCAACTAGGTTATGGATTGGGGTTTGTTCGGGTGGGTTGTTGGTCGTTGGGTTGGGTTGTATTGTATTTGTCATCCATGACCATTTGTGAACTGATTTCTTCCTTGCCTCCCCCCACCCCCCACCCCCAGACACTGGAATGAGCTGCTGTTGGATGAAGCGTGCAGGCTGCTGCTGGGGGAAGTCTCTCTGCCCCCCTCCGCTCCGGGAGGGAGGGTCGAATTCAAGCGGACTCTGGTTGTCAGCTTCCTTTTCAAGTTCTACCTGGAGGTGTTGCAGGAGCTGCAGAAACGCCTAGAGCTGCTCTCAGTGCCCGTGAGTGCTAGGAGGTGTGCGTGCTCCTCGGGGCCCAGAGGGCGATGTGCGGGTCCAGCGGGGCGGTGGGGCACAAGTGCGAGTCCACCAGCGGCTCCTGGGAGAAAGATGAGGCTTTCTTCTTCTGCAGACACTTACCTTTTATTTCAGAGACTCGAAGGGGCGACTCTTCTCCCTCCTCTAGGGTGGCTATGGGCTGGAATTGACTTGGCAGTGCAACCCTGAACTCACTGCACCCACACGACTGTTCCAAACTGCCAAGACAGTCCAGGCATTGTCAGAGCCCAGCCGGCTCTCTGCCTGGATTCAGCCCTGGGGGCTGCATGGAGCACGGCGTGCGTTGCTTCCTGCGCCCTGACTCTCATCTAGCGGACAACTGTCTTTCTTAAAATCAACCTTACTGAACGATAACTTCCAAACTATAAAATGCACCTCTTTGGGTTCAGTGAGTTCTGACGAGTGTGTGAAACTGTGTGGGACCTACCTACCACCAAGAAGACACCCTCACAGTTCTTTGTGCCCCTTCCTGGTCAGCTTGCCCACCCCTGCCCGGGACAACCACAGGTCAGCTTTGTGTCCTTAGACACCATTTTGCTCATCTAGAAGTTTATATTCAATATGAAATAATACTTCCTTTTTCAAAACCGCCCAAGCTTATGCATCTGCTAATATTTAGGTGGCTTGTTTCTAAAATGTTCAGATTAGAAGCTTCTGGAATAAAGGAAGCAATAATAAACACATGCCTTCTCTCTCTTCTCTCACTCTTTCCTCTCCCCTGCGCCTCTCTCTCTCTCTCTCTCTCTCTCTCTCTCTCTCTCTCTCTCTCATCGCCCTCTCTCCCTAGGTCGAAACATAGGGTTTTCTGCTCCCTTAAAGACCCTACAGACTCTGAGAGACCTAGGACAGGTTCACTCTGTCCTACATGGGCTGTCCGATTCAAAATCAACCCCATGACAGGAGTTAGGATTCAGGGACTGGGGGAATCGTTCTGAAAACACTGCCTCCTGGACATTTTTCCACTCTAGACTGATTTTCTAGCATACAGGAGCCTCCTCCTCCTCCTCCTCCTCTAACCCTGAGGACAACTCTCACCCTACCCTGGCTGCCCTATCCCTCACCTTGACACCATGCCAAGCACCCACTCTTGGAAGGGCTTGGAGTTGCCAGCTCCCTCACCAGCCATGTTCACCAGCATAGCTCTCACTGCCACTTCTTTTCTGAATCACTGACGTAACACATGACTGTGTCCTCAGAGCCCACTCCCATTGTCACTGCTCTCACAGTGGGGCGGGGTGGGGTGGACAAACCCTTGGGGATCGAGTCTCTTTTGTGAGCGGTGAGTCCCTGCTGGTCTGGTTCATCCCTCGGGAAGTGTCCTTGTTCCTTTCTTTCCGTGGGCCAGCTCACCTGCAGGGGTCACCACCCTCAGGGTGTGGATCAGATTCAAGCCAGTCCAACTCCACATCACGGGGTCACGTGTGGGAGACAGAGACCAAGGGCAAAATGTGTGGGTCTGCCTTACCAGCCTGTCTTCACTTTGTAGCCTCATGGATTTAAAAATAAATAAATAAAATAAAATTCTGGCCTCAGATCCTTCCCCCCCCTCCCCCCACCCCACCCCCCACAGTCACACCACCCTGAAAGCACCTAATCTCATCAGATACTTCTCCTCACTCCCTCCCCCTCACCTCTACCCCCCAAAAAAGAAGAAAAGAGAATCTGTCATGTGGATCCTGTCAGAGTACAGCTCAGAGCTTGGCTCCCCAGAGCTGGCTGGCTGGCTTTTTTTTTTTTAGTCATTTTATTGGGGGCTCATACAACTCTCGGCATGATCCATCCATACATCCATTGTATGCAAAGCACATTTGTCCCTTTGATGTCATCATCATTCTCAAAACATTGTCTTTCCACTTAAGCCCCGATAGTGGTTCCTTCTTTTTCTACCCCCTCCTGGCTCCACTCTCATGAACCCTTGATAATTTATAAACTATTATAATTTTGTCTTGTCAAACGCTGTCAGATGTCTCCCTTTGCCTACTTCCCCATTGTCCACACCCCGGGGAGGAGGTTTTATGTATTGTTTGTTTGTTTGTTTGTTTGTTTGGAGGGTTGGGTTTTGGTTTGCTCAGTTGATGGTTAAGCCTTCCTTCCAAGGAACTGGGGGTAGACTTGAACTAACAACCTTTCAGCTAGCAGCAGCACATTGATTATTTGCACATTCTTCATGGCTACGTAGAGCCCCCCTGAATCCTAGCCTAACCCCAGTTATTTATTATTCTGCATCCCTTCCCAGGGCAGCCGGCGTTATCCTGAAATACCAGATCGGTTCCTAAGCGCTCTAGAAGATTTTCCCATGGCAATGCCCCAGGGAATCCAAACGTACCAGGTCAGTGGATTCAACTGACACCTAGACGTCACTAGACAAACTCTTAACTGTGCCACCCAGTGAGCAACTCCGAGTGCTTGGGGGTTGCTTCTGGCGGACTTCTGACTTTCCAGCTGTTCCTAGCACATCGACAACCCTGAGAAATGAGCTCAGGTGGCAGCTGCGGCTCCAGCTACTCAAGGCCAGACTGCCCTGGAGCCACCAGACTCTGACTCAGCTACAAATACCATGCGTTCCTCCCAGGGATGCTCTGAGGGCAGGTGTCTGCTCTAGGTTCAGGGGAACAGCCGAGCCCAAGGTGAAGAGGGAAGGGCGGGGCTGGAGAGCGAAGAGTTTCAGCCTTTAGGCCTATTTCAAAATCTTAATCTCCAGTCAATAAAACAGGGGTCTGTGTGTAATGGAACTGCTTGTTCTTGAAGGGCAATTAAGAAATGTTCTATCATTGCAAGAGAACAACTCCTCCCCCTTGCAAATGTGCCAGAATGAATCCTTTCCTTGATCCCCTAGGTAATCTCCCAGTTAGGTCTTGTGGTGTCTTAAAGGACTGCCAAAGTCCCTTAGCCCTGATCAGGAAGGACTACTCTTCCTTCCCCTCCCTCCTACCGTCACATCTTCCATCATGTTAGATGTCATCATTGCGATCACCTTATGTGCGGACAGGTCCATGGTTGGAAAGGTGAGATCAGAGGGGGAGAGCCCCTGGGGGTGGTGGGCAGATGCAAGGAGAGCAAGGACAGCACCTGGGAATGTGCATGACAAGGAGAAGCCCATGTGGCCTTCACCCCCTTGACAATTCTGCCACAAGACTGACCTGGTCTGAGGCATTGTCACCGAATTAGAATGCCAATTCCCCCATTCTAGTTATGTCACGTAAGTGCCCCTCTCGCCATTTAACTCCCTCCACCACCCATGTGACTGCTCGATCCAGAATGGGAAGTGCTGGCAATGGGCCAGGCCACTTCTCAGATTAAAAATGTGTAGAAAAGTTCTTGTCTTCTGTAGTGTGTGGATTCCCACCAACCTCTGCGAGACCCAGTTGGACGTCCCATCATGCACCTGTCAGGTCTTAAGCATGCCACCGGAGAAGCTGTATTCTGCGATGACATCCCTTTGGTGGATAAAGAACTCGTCATGGCCTTGGTGACCAGTACCAGGGCCCATGCAAAGATCATGTGAGTCACCAGAAAGGTTTTGAAATGCCTTTTAAAAGCACACCTGTGGATTCCCCCTGAGAACTGTGCCCATTTCCCAGAAATGCCCTGACCCTAAAGAACCTAAAATAGAAAAACTCAGAGAAGAGTTTCTAGAAATGACCGTGGAGAGAGAAGGAACAAAAACCCTAGTCCTGGTGTGGCAGTCATGTGCTTATGGTAATTTTATGATTGGAATGTAGAGGTGGAGTCTAGCCTGTTAATCTGGAGATAGCCATTGAGTAGCCAATGAGGCCTCTATGTGGGCATGGCTTTCTCCTGAGACTTCTGGGGAATCTCGCAATATTTCCCTCGTGAAAATGAGTAGCTATCTCCCAGATGTTGGGAGTTAGTCTTAGAGATAATTAATGATGGACAAGACAAGATGGCAGCGTCTGAGAAGCTGGAGGAGCTGTGGGAGAGACCACATGGCTTTGCCCTGATGGAGTCAGACCTCTGAAGCTGGAGCGGCCACATAGAGACCCATGCCAGCGATGAGCTGCTTCTGCTGTTGATGGACCCTGAACCCTAGAAGCGAGGAGCCATATGGAGACCCCGGTCAGCGCCAGGATTCTGCACCCACTGACCTATGACTTGTGAGTCAGAAGGAAACTGTATAGATTGATTTGGGGCATATGGGTTAATATCGGACTTATGACTTTGTACTGGACTGGGCTCAATGTCCTGTTCCTCTTGTATATAAACCTTTTCCTTATATCGATATGCATGTCAATGGAATTTGTTCCTCTAGTCTACCCGGACTGACACACCCGGGCTGCATGCTTCCATCCTCCACCTCACCGCACCTCCTCTCCATGTCAGGCATGACTCCAAAAGCAACACAAAGAGAGTGTCTGTGTTAGTCCAGGTAGGCTAGAGAAACAAATTCATAGACGTGCATATGGATATGAGAGAAAGGTTTATATACAAGAGGAATGAAACATTGAGAAAGCATCCCAACCCAGTCCAGTCCAACATCATAAATCCAACATTAGCCCATATGTCTGATATCGGTCTAAAAAGTCTCCTTCTGACACACGAAGCACGTGCAGTCGAAGCACCTCGGCACTGGCAGGGGTCTCCCCATGGCTCCTCGCTTCCAGGGCCAGGGTCCATCAACAGCATCCAGTGGTGGTAGAAGCAACTCAGCGCTGGCAGGCGTCTCCACGTGGCTTCTCCAGCTTCAGAGGTCTGGTTCCATCAGGGTAAGGTCATGTGGCTCCTCCTCCGGCTCCTGCAGTTCCTTGAACGCTCCCATCTTGTCTTGTCCATAGTTCGTCGTCTCGAAGACTGACTCCCAACAACTAGGGGGATGGCCTCTCATCTCCACAAGAGAAATATTGCGGGATTTCCCAGAAGTCTCAGGAGAAAGCCATGCCCACACAGAGGCCTCATTGGCTACTCAATGGCTATGTCCAGATTAACAGGCTAGACTCCACCCCTAGACTTCATGAAATTGACCCCTAGATGTCATGAAATTGACATCAAGCACATGATCGCCACAGTGCTGATATTCAGCTGGTGTGAAATCAATGAAATATCGACATAGTCAATAACCTCTATCATGAACTTCTTTAAAAAAAATTTGTTTTTTACCGCAGCCACATTCAGGCCCTTTCTGTAGCTAAACGGTTACCACCTGGCTCAGAGCCAACCTCCTGGCCCCTATTCCATAGCATGACACCTCTCAATGGCCAGGACATAAACTGGGGGGAAGGGGCTGGGAGTGAGGGAAATCAGTTATCCTCAAGTCACAGTGGTTATTCCAATGCACAGAGACCCTCTGTGTGTCAGAGTCAAACTGTACTCCAGAGTGTTTTCAGTAGCTGATGGTTTTAGAAATAATTGTCAGGTCTTTTGTACAAGGGGCCTGCTGCTCTGTGGACTTGAACTTCTAATCTTGGGGGGTACGTTCACTGTTTGAACACACCCCACACCCCTCCCCACCCCACTCAGGGATCCCCGGGTGGGCCAGCCGCTCTTTGTTTTTGTGCTATCCCTTCCATGAGCTTGGGGCCCTGCAGTTTGCTAAGTTCTACTTCTTAAATATTTTATCTTTGCTCAGCTCAATTGATTCATCTGAGGCCCTTGCACTGCCGGGGGTAGTTGATGTGATAACAGCAGAGGATATTCCAGGAACCAATGGTGCAGAAGATGACAAGCTGTTGGCTGTAGATGAGGTACAGATGACTGTGCGGATAATCACCAAGGACCATGTCCTCTGGCTGCCCATGGCTTTCCAGCTATCTCTGCCATCTGGGGGGCTGGGAGAAGGGTAAAAGCTTCTGTCTACCCGTCATCTTTTTTTTTTTCAGACTACTCTTCTGGAGACAGGAAATAAGATAATAAAAGGAAGCATATTATGTTAATGTGGAAAGTCACAGTTGTGCCTCCAATTATATGCTCCTAAGTCAATTCAGTCTCATCTGAAGAATATATGCAAGGAACTGATCTGTGTCTGAAAGATCTTGAAATGGAAATACATTTATGTATAATGTATTTATATATATATTATTATAAAATCACTCCTGCATCTACTCCGAGTACCCACCCCCTTCCTGGACCAGTTGCAACCTCCCACATGCCTTCACATACCCATTTTTAATCATGCTATCCTTGGTCTCTTGGACCTTTTAATTCAATTCAACAATCCTTCCCTGGACACTTTATTTTAGAGCCAGACAGTGTATAATCAGGATCTAACTCTCCCACTCACTAGCTATGTGTCTTTTGGTTTCATCCCCATGTGGACTCAGGATTTTATCCCCATAGCTGTAATATGGGGATATCACAGCTTATTCAGCATCTGTGAGAGTTGAATGTGTCCATACATGCTGACTGCTTAGAACCATGCTTGGAACATGAAGGAGGTGAGTAAGGGTTATTCTTGTCATGGTTGTGGCTTTGGTGATAGAAATGAAACTGGAGATAATCTGCTAGGATTTTGCAAGAGCAACGACTCCTTGATCATAGCTACTGTTCTACAACACAAAAGGTGGCCATATACATGGACTTCTTCCATTGGAATCCACAGAAATCACACTGACTACACATCAATAAAAAGAGACAACAGAGAAGCTCGATGTCAACAGCTAAAATGAGGCCAGGGGCCGACTATGGGACTATCAATTGCTCATATGTAGGTTCAGGTTGACACAGAAGAAAATTAAAGCAATTCCCAGAGAGTCAAAATATAACCTTGAGTCTTTCCCACCTGAATTTCAAGAATAGCTCAAGAACAGATGAGCCACATCGAACACTAGAGACAGACGTTGTGGGATGAGATCAAGAACACTACACATGAAGAAAGTAAGAGATCATTATAAAGTCAGGAAAGCGGGCTGAGCCCCGGTAGCATAAGTGGTTGAGTGCAGGACTGCAACCCGTGGGCTTGGCAGTTCAAATCCAGCAGCGGCTCTCAGGAGCGGCACTGGGCAGCACCCACAACCACCAGAGGCAGTGATGCCAAAACAAACAAACAAACAAACAAAAAGTCAGGAAAGGAAAGATCAATATGGATATAAAAAGAGACTCTGAAATTTGCTCTGAATCATAGAGTAATGTATAAAAGAGCTGAATGGAAAATGTCAAAGAGCAGCTCAAAAAGACAAAGTAAGCAGTAAGACCTACAGTTACAAAACAAAACAGGAATGACACACTCAGCATATCTTAAACTGAAAGAACTCAAGAAAAATTCAAGCCTCGAAATTTCAATATTAAAAATTCTGTGAACAAAATATTGAGTGATGCAAAATGCATCAAAAGAAGATGGAAACAATACATTGTCACTATACCAAAAAGAACTAGTTGACATTCCACCATTTCAAGAGGTGGCTTATAAGCAAGAACCAATGATGCTAAAGGAAGACGTTCAAGCAGCACTGAAAGCATTATTCAAAAACAAGGCTCCGGGAATGGATAAAATACCAATGTAAATGGTCAACATGCTGATGAAGCATTGTAAGCCCTCATTCGTCTATGCCAGTGGTTCTCAACCTATGGGTTGTGACCCCTTTGGGGGTCAAATGACCCTTTTCCCAGAGTTGCCCAATTCATAACAGAAGCAAAATCACTGTTATGAAGTAGCAACTAAAATAATTTTGTGAGGTGGGGGAGGAGTCACCACAACTTGAGGAACTGTATTAAAGGATTGAGAACCACTGGTCTATGCCAAGAAATTTAGAAAACAGCTACTTGGTCAACTTACTGGAAGAGATACATATACATACTCATTCCAAAGAAAGGTGACCCAGCAGAAGGCTCATACTATATAAAACAATATTACTAACATCACATGCAAGTAAAATTTTGCTGAAGATCATCCAACAATGGTTGTAGCAGTATTTTGACAGGAAGCTACCAGAGGTTCAGACTTGATTCAGAAGAGGACATGGAACAAGGAATACCATGCTGACATCAAATAGATCTTGGCTGAAAGCAGATTATATGAAAAAGATGTTAACTTGAGCTTTATTAACTCTGCAAATTTGACAGTGTGAATGATAACAAACTAGGGACCTTGAGAAGAATGGGAATTCCACTTCAATGTGCTCATACAAAACTTATACATGGATCAAGACACAAACAGAACAAGGACATACTGAACAATTTAAAATTAGGAAAGATATGGATTGGAGAAAGGCTTATTAACAACCTACCATGGCTGAGCCCTAGTGGTTGTGTGCGGGACTGCGACCCACAGGGTTGGAGGTTTGAATCCAGCAGCAGCTCTCCAGGAGCAAGGCTGGGCTTCCTACTCCCACCAGGGCAGTGATGTCACACACACACACACACACACACACACACACACACACACTATTATTAGGGCTGAGCTCCAGTGGCATAAATGGTTGAGTGCAGGACTGCAGCCCGCGGGCTTGGCGGTTCAAATCCAGCTGCTCCTAGGAGCAGCACTGGGTAGCTCCCACCACCACCAGAGGGCAGTGATGCCAAAACAACAAGCAAACAAACAAAAACAACCTACCATATGCAGATGACAAAACCTTGCATCCTAAAGATGAGGAGGACTTGAAGCGCTTGCTGATAAAGATCAAGAATTGCAGCCTTAAATATGGATTACAACTCAGTGTAAAGACCAAAATCTTCACAGCTGGACCAATAAGCAACATCATGATAAATGGAAAAAAAGATTGAAGTGTTCTTTTTTGGGGGGGCATCACTGCCTCTGGTGGTCGTGGGAGCTACCCAGTGCCGCTCCTGGGAGCTGCCGCTGGATTTGAACCACCAAGTCTGCAGGCTGCAGTTCCACACTCAACCACTTATGCCACTGGGGCTCAGCCCCCAAATGATTGAAGTTTTCAAGGATTTTGTCTTACTTGGATCCACAATTGATGCTCATGAAAGTAGCAGTTGAGAAATCAAACGATGCTTCACATATAACTAAATCTGCCGCACAATATCTTTCTAACGTGTGGAAAAGCAAGGATGTTACTTGGAGAACGAGACTGCACCTGACCCAAGCCATCGTATTGTCAACGGCCTCATGTGCATGGGAAAGTTGGACATTGACTTAGGAAGATGGAAGAAGAATCAATGCGTCTGCATTATGATGCGAGAGAAGAATATTGAAAGTACCATGGACCGCCAAAAGAACAAACAAATCTGTCTTGGAAGAAGTAGAGCCAGAAGGCTTCTTAGCAGCAAGGATAAGGAGACTTCATCTCATGTACTTTGTATATGTTGTCAGGAAAGACCAGTCCCGAAAAAAATGACATATTGCGGAATAAAGTAGAGGGACAAGCAAAGAAGAAAAAGAAGAAGAAGACCTTCAACAAGATGAACTGACACACTTGCCGCATCAATGGGCTCACACATAAGAACAATTGTGAAGATGCTGTAGGATGGGGTGGGGTTTCAGTCTCCTGTATACAGGGTTTCTATGATTCAGAACTGGCTCCATGGCACCCAACAACACCAAACCAAATCATCTTCACACCTCAGGCGGTGTCTCCTCCAACCATGGGATGGAGGCATCACCATCGTTTTAGCTAAACTTTAAATGAAGAGGTTGACCGTCCTCTAGTGACAGACCTTATTATTTTTTTCATGTTCTCCTTCTCTTGAAGGACACCAACCTTGATAAAGAACACAGCAAATTGAGGTCACAGGCAATCTCACACTCCATGCTAGGGTTTACGTTCACTGAGTAACATGGACAATAGGACCATCTGTGTTCCATATATATTTTTTTCATTCAAAAACATCTCTGCCAAGTGCATATAGATGAGTGGGACTCAAGTGTGACCATCATTGCTTAGCAAAGACACCTAAGACGACACCAGATCTTGTTAAGGCTGAACTCAATATGGGTGACCTCCCTCCCACCACCCATGCAGAAATTGCCAACTCATTCCTGTGTGTACATTTCACAGGTGCTTTGTGTGGGCCAGCTGGTCTGTGCTGTGGTCGCAGAGACAGAGGTCCAGGTGAAGCGTGCGATTGAAAAGGTAAAGATCACCTATGAAGATCTGGAGCCTGTAATCTTCTCTATCGAGGTAAGCGGGATTGTGATCTTTCACCAAGTTCTAGAATCCACTGCACCTTTGGAAGCATGTCTGTGCAAACTTATTTGAGATTCTCATTTGTTCTTATCGCTGGCTTCCTCTGGAAAACTTGCTTTCACGGAAAGATATGACTTGTATGCACTGGAATAAACTCGAGCTCTAAAATGTATAGGAGGGAAAAACAACAACCCCAGAAAATATTTCTGTTCTGACATTCATAATGTCTAAAAAGGGTCAGCCCAAGTGTCAGGGACCCTGGTCCCCAATTGCTGCTGAAGATCTACTCATTCAATCTGTACTCCTAGACAGTGATGAAAAGGAGATGATGGAGAAGAACATGTCCTCTCCTTTGAAGGGTATTTCCCAGAAATTCCCCATATGTCATCAGTTAGAACCTATTCACACACCTAACCCCACAGGAAGCTGGGCATTTCATTCCAGATGGTCACATATCCAGTTAGAACTTGGGACTTCTACCCTAGAAAACACAGTGGGCAGTTCTACCCTGTCATAGGGATCACTGTGAGTTTAAAATCTACTCAATGGCATAATGGCGTATGCCTTGAGTGGCTGCTAATTATAAGGTCAGCTGTTCAAACCCACCAGTCACTCCCCCAGATAAAGAGGAAGCCTTTTGTTTCTGTCAAGATTTAGAGCTTCAGAAACACCAAGGGGAAGACTACTCTGTCTTATGTGGCCTCCCTCTGAGTTGGTTTTAGTTCACTGTGAGTGAGTTTAACCCCAAATAAACTGCTTGTGGAGCATCATCAGGCTGGTTTAGGCCAAGTCTAAACAGCAAATGGGACTTGTGCAGTAGAGCTCCAGACACCTCCACTGGCATTCTGGGTTCGGATGATGAAACTCAAGATAATGTTGCTTGAGATGATCATGGTAAATTTAGAAGTGGACTAGAATTTGCAGGCTCTAATTCCACAAGAAAATTTACATCTTTGTGCACAAGAGCGGACAATGAAAAAAAAAAAGTACAAAGTCTCTAGTAATATACCAGGTAAAACTTCTTGCTATAACAAGTTACCACAAACTAGGTGACTTACAACAACAACTTTATTCTCATACATTTGAAATCAGCACATGCTCTGATGACTGTGAGAGAGAATCCATGGCTTGCTTCTTCCAGTTTCTGGGGACTCCCATCTTCTTTGGCCAGTAGCAGCATGATTCTCTCCTCTGTCTCTGTCTTCATATGGCTTCCACATCCCTGCCCCCACCCCGTGCATCTTTATGTCTCAAATCTCTCTGCCCTTTATCTCTTAAAGATGCCAAACATTGGTCCTAGAGTTATCCTGAATCCAGCAAGAGCGCACACATCCCATGAACCCTTCATTACATCTGCAAAGACTCTATTCTCAAAGAAGGTCCCGTTCTTGAGTGCCCAGGATTTGGGAAGTAGATGATTTAACCTCCTACCCCATTCATTCATCCCAAATTCAATGCCAGATACAACTTGCTCAACATTCGATATTGCTCAATGCTTTAAAAATAGTATGACTCTCTAGTTCCCTAAATCAAATCAACATCAGCTCTGCATTTCCGTTTGCCAAGTTGGTAGGAAGGTGAGGTTATTTTCTCAATTCATTCTTCTTCCTTGGGTTGTATATTTGGTTTTAACATGAGTTTGGGGATTTTTTTTAATTCTAATCTCACTGTTACCAGGGGATACGGCAATTGCCAAACAGTAGCCCAGAGGTGACACTCGTGAAGTATCCTGGAATTCAGAATGGTTACAGATCCAGAGTTTTCTCAAAGGAGGGGTATGCTCACAGCGAGCAAAATGTATGATATGAACAAAAGCAAGAAATATTCACATGTGTCAATATTTATTCATCCATTCACTCATCGTACTACATAGGGCATTGTGTAGGGTAATACAGTAGTTAAAAGTAGAGTCCTGGACTGAACCCAAGTGGCGTAGTGGTTGTGCACAGGACTGCAGCCCACTGGCGTGGAGGTTCAATTCCAGCACCGGCTCCACAGGATCCTACTCCTACTCCCACCACCAGAGGGCAGTGATGCCCCCCCCAAAAAAGTAGAGTCCTGATACAATAAAATGATCAAAACTTAAAATAGAACACAGTCCTAGAATGAAACTGCCCTTACTGTATAACTTTAGGCAAGTTCCTTAACCTCTCTGTGCCATGGTATCCTCATTTATCAGGGTGTTAAAAGAAAATAAGTGAATTGATATATGGATTGTTATAAGAGCTGTCAGAGCCCCTGTGTTAGTCTGGGTAGACTAGAGAAACAAACTCATAGACACACATATGGTTGTAAGGGAATGGTTTATATGCAAAAGGAATGGAACCTTGAGAAAGCATCCCAACCCAGTCCAGTTCAAAGTTATAAGTCTGATATTAGCCCATATGTCCAATACCAGTCTATAATGTCTCCTTCTGACTCACGAAGTCACAGGCCAGTGGGTGTAGAGTCCCAGCGCCGGCAGGCATCCCCCTCATGGTTCCTCACTTCCAGGGCTCAGGGTCCATCAACAGCATCCAGTGGTGGTAGAAGCAACTCAGCACTGGCAGGGGTCTCCATGTGGTTTCTCCAGCTTCAGAGGTCTGATTCCATCAGGATAAAGCCATGTGGCTTCTCCTCTGGCTCCTGCAGCATCTCGGACACTGCCATCTTGTCTTGTCCGTAATTCATCGTCTCTGAGACTAACTGCCAACTACTGGGGAGATAGCTTCTCATCTTCACAAGGGAAATATCGCGAGATTTCCCAGAAGTCTCAGGAGAAAGCCGTACCCACACAGAGGCCTCATTGGCTACTCAATGGCTCCATCCAGAGAAACACCCAATGGAATGGCCTATGTATCCATGTGTCAGTTGGTGCATATGACTGTTAGGAAAACAAAATTAAACAAAGGGCTCGCAAAAACCCTTGTCAGGTGTCCAAAAGCAAAAGCAATAAACAAAAGTCCTAAAATTTCAATTGGGCTTTTGTGGCTCAGAGATATGTAAGGATGTCAGTGGAAACTAGCCTCCAACCACTGACGGGCCAGAAGGCGCAAATGTACAGCGATCATATACTGTATACCCTCGTGTATAAGCCAAGTTGTCCAGAGCATTTATGCTGTTTTTGTGATAAAGTTACATAGGTGCCTCCGCGGATATCCAGGTTGACTTATACTCAAGTATATATGGTATAAAGAGTATAGGAAAGTCAGAGGATAAGAAAGATGAGAGTAAAATAAAGGAGTCAGACACATTTTATGGTAACATTCTCATCTCAACTCTTGATGGACCGCATGAAACTAGAAGTGAGAGTAAGTCTTGAATCTCTTGGGACATTACAGGTAGCCTTAAGACATGCATATTCAGTAGCTACATGCATCAAAAGGTGGGTGGTATGTACAGTAAGGTCCCTGAGCTCACAGGTGAGAAAACGTAATACCTGCATTAGGGGGAAGTACAAAGGGGGTCAAGTGGCAGTGGGACCATAGAAAAGGATATCTGCTTCTATAGGGAGATAAAATCAACCATGTGCTCACTTTCAGGCAGCATAGCTGTTGAGGAGAGAATCTGTGGGAATGATACTTAAAGCAGGATAATGTACTCGGACTTTACCTCTGACTTACCAAGGAGGAGGCTTTCCTACTGGGGAATACCAGCTTTCTAGAGTCCCTCTGTTATTCTCTGTTAGAGAATACAGTCCTCGTCATATTTCCTTCAGTGTTTGTTTCCCACATAAGGACTTATATCTTCTCCCTCCACACAGGTTCAGTTCTTCCAGATTTCTAAGCTCGAGGCTCCCGTCCATGACCTAACATCAAACACCAGTGTTTTTATCCAAGGAAAAGGCAAAAATAAAGGACCCAGATCCTCGATGACAATGCATTTGGATTTATCAACTGTTCTTGGAGATGAGGAATTCTCAGACTAGACCATCACAGCACCCTCCAGGGCTCAGTTCTGAACACAGCTCCCTTCTTTTTAAAAACAGAAAAACGTTAGTCGTACTGTGGGTGAAGTTTTTCAAGTGGATCCTCAGTTTCCCTCTCAACAGTTCACACCCTCACAATGCACCCTCATCGCTCAGCCCCTTCTTCTCTTTGCTTCCTGTTTCCTTCCTGCCTCCTCCTTCCCTAACCCACCGAAACCTGTCCTGGGATAAATTCTGCCTTTCCCACATTAACTGGTCACTTACTCTACCACAGGGTCAATCCAGTTCCAGACCTGGAGGGTGACTAAGGGCCACAGTCTCAGGGATCCCCTCGTGGCCTTCTTAAGGTCTCACTAATCCTTGCCTCTTTTCTCTGTAAATCGAGACGTCGCCCTCTCTGGCGTCTCCTCTCTGCGGGAGGCCCGGAGGATTCACTGGCTTGCAGGATTCTTCCACACGTTACAGGAGACGACCATTATCAGGATGTGACCAATGGAAGGGGCAGTAAGAAGAACCAACTCCTGTGCTTTTTCTCTCCCTGTCATTCAGGATGCCATAAAACATAATTCATTCCTATGCCCTGAAAAAAAACTTGAACAAGGAAACATTGAGGAGGCATTTGGAAAAGTGGATCAAATTGTAGAAGGTAAGCTGCTCAGGATACTTAATAGAATATTCTAAGGCGCCCTGGTGGCACAGTGAGTTATAAATTGGACTGCAAACAGTAAGGTCAACTGTTTGAATCTGCCCATTGCTCTGCAAGAAAAAAAAGGGAGCTTTCTGCTCTTCTCTAGATTTATAGCCCTGGTCACCCAAAGCTAGTTCTACCCTGAGCTATAGAGCCAGAGTTCGCTCACTGGCAGTGGGTTGGCTCTTTGGTTTATGCCTAATTCTATTGAAGCAGTTATAAGGAGTACGTTACGTCCCCTCAACAAGTTCATCCTTTAAGTCTTAGCACTTTGCCAAGTGTCTATTATGCCCTTTTTCTATCTTTTTGTATCCGTGTGCATCTATTTTGTTAAAGGGTAGGAAGTAAAAAGCAACAGAATCAATAGAAGGAAAATTTCTAAGATCTTGGTTAGCTGAGAACAGACTGAGAAATGGAACTCAGTTCTTTTTTTTTTTTTAAGATCATTTTACTGGGGACTCTTACAGCTCTTAAAACAATGCATATATCAATTGTATCAAGCATATTTGTATATATGTTGCCATCATCATTTTCTAAACATTTACTTTTTATTGGAGCCCTTCATATCAGCTCCTCTTTTCTCCCTCTCATGCTTGTGACCTCTTGATAAATTATAAGTTATTATTTTCATATATCTTACCAACAGTGCTGTCTCCTTTCACCCACAGTTCTGTCATTTGTCCCCCTGGGATGATGCATTGATCCTTGTGATCAGTTCCCCCTTCCTCCCACCTCCCCCCATCTTCCCTCTACCCTCCTGGTATCATTACTCCCCTTTATGCACCTGAGGGATTTATCTGACATGGATTCTGCATGTTGTAAGCTCTTATCTGTACCGGTGAACATGCTCCAGTCTAGGTAGAACTGAAAGGCAAGACTGGGGTCATGATAGTGGGGAGTGAGGAAAAGATCCTGAAGAATATTGTGTTTCATAGATGCTATACAATACCCTAGTTGACTTATCCCTTACCTGTGACCCTTTTGTGAGAGGATGTCCTATTGTCTACCAATGGGTTTGGGGGGTCTCTGCTCTGACCCCATTCGTTCTCAAAAATGTTTGTTTTGTATCTTCTGATGCCTGATCCCTGGTCCCATGGACACCTCATGATTGCACCAGCTGGCGTGCTTTTTTCACGTGCACTTGTTGCTTCTCAGCTAGATGACTGCTTGTTTAACTTCAAGCTTTTAAGACCCTAGATGCTATATCTTTTGATAGCTGGGCACCATTATCTTTCTACACCACATTTGCTTATGCATCCATTTTGTCTTCAGCGATCATGTCAGGAGGGTGAGCATCACAGAATGCCCCATTGCTCAAACAAAGTGGGACCTAGTTGTTCTTGTATTCAGAACTGTAATGTTTGAAACAGATCTTCAGTTGCCCTATCATCCACCCTCAGGAATTCCCTTGTACTTCTGCTTAACAGGAGAGGTCCATGTTGGCGGACAGGAACATTTCTACATGGAAACACAGAGAGTGCTTGTGATTCCAAAAACAGAGGACAATGAGTTGGACATTTATGTGTCAACACAGGATGCAGCCCATGTGCAGGTGAGGTCCAGGGTCATGGTCAAACCCCCAATCTCCTACCTCCATCATGGTAGTTGATCCCCACAGCTCGTCAGTGGGCAGCCATTTTGCCTCTAGAAACTTAGGCTCCACATATTGCTGGATGTCAATAAATAAACTAAGGTGCCAGAAGTCCACCGAGCCACCCTCCATACTCCGTCCCACCCCCTGCTCTACCCAAGTAAATCAAAGAACAGCCACAGTCATTTAGGCCAAAAGACAATGTTCATTATATCATAATTCAGTGGATTCTGTGATGGGATGACAACACCGAAATCTTTTTGTAACTTGATTTTTCTCCTAAAAGATTCGTTTGAAAAAAACAAACAAACAAAAAGATTCATTTGCAGATAACCTTTGCCATCAACACATCACTTCGTGGCACATTTTCATTTCCTTGGTCACAAAATACTCTAAGTTTTAGCATTTATATATATTTTCCATCACCTCCCTGGGTCCGAGTCTGGAAATTTGGCTGAGAATCCAACTTCTGAGAGGAAGCCAGGAAGTCCTGACAGTTCCTTTCAACTGGAATGGTGGCTCTGTCAAGGTTAACGATGCAAGACAGGTTCAGACTATCTCAATTTTTTTTTTTATGTTTTGCTTGTTTGTTTGCTTACCAACAATGGACGTGAAGGGATTCTTCTGTGATATTGTATTTCAGGAAACAAAAGCTCCTTGACTATTTTGCTCTTGTAAAACCTTCCCATGATCTTCCTTTTACAGAAAACAGTGTCCTCCACTCTGGACATCCCCCTCAACAAGATTGCCTGCCATGTGAAGCGAGTCGGTGGGGGCTTCGGAGGGAAAGTGGGAAGACCAGCTATATTTGCAGCTATTGCAGCTGTAGGTTCTCTCAAGTAAGTGCTCTGGGAATAATAGGTGGAGTAGGGATGAAGGCAAAGCCTGGGAGCCCCACGACTGCTGTCATAATGAACTGTGTGATCTTAGGCAACTCGGCCTCCTGTCTCTCTTTCCGAAACTGTACAATAGAGATAATATGACCTACCCTCCCACTCCCCTAGCATTACTGCACACTGAAAGGCTTTGAAAAGTTAATACTATGCTATAAAAAGAAATTGTGTTATTATTGCTCAAATCTTACTGCCTCAACCCTGAGCTCCAGGGGAAGGTGACCTGTTTGGAGGTGTGGTAAGTCACCCTGCCAAGGGGAGGTCAGCCGTGACTCACACTAGACAATAGAACATTCCTCGGGGTCATTTCACAAATGTTATGATGTGCTCCTCCATTGGAACCTGTCCACCACAGGTGACTCTGCTGGCGATTGAAACACCGATGGCATCCCTTCCAGCCGCAGGCAAGCCATCACAATATGACAGACTAGCAGGGTGGTGGAAGAGATGCCTGCTCCCCACCATTTCCCAACTGTCACAGCCCCAGGATAGGATGACTTGGCAAAAGAAACATTCTCCATCTTCTGCCTCCTTTCACCTGGGAAGGGCTGGGTCATCCTCAGAGACTCCCGGGCTAACCTTAACCTCAGAAGTTTGCTCTTTTGCTGTTTGGGTCTCAGCTGGCTTTTCTGATATATATTCATTTTCGGTGATTATTGGGCTGCTAACCACAAGGTCAGACATTCAAAACCAGCCTTAGAAAAAAAGAAGGGTATTTCTACTCCCATAAAGAGTTACCATCTTGGAAACCCACAAGAGCAGTTCTATCTTGTCCTGGCTATAGAGTCACTATAAGCTGTTGCTTTAAGGCAGTGTTTGGTTTGGGTTTGGCTTCTTTGGTCATTTGTCAGAGCCCCGATCAGTTTGCCAAGTTCACTAGTTCGATTTGCTACAGTGACTGTAGAGTTGAGAGCTGAGCCCCCACATGTATTTCAGTCTGCATGCAAAGTGACAAAAAACAGGACCATCATCCCATCTCCCGCCCTTTCCACAACAAGCCCTTGCCTGCGCACAACCTCCTGGCACCGTCAAGGGCTGCTCATGGGATTCTCATCAGGCTTGTGCCTCCTTGCTGCTGTTAGGTGCTGGCAAGTCAGTTCCAGCTTGCAGCAATCCTAAGTGAGAGAGTGCAATTGTCCCATCGGATTTCTTCACTGTAATTTTTCATAAGCTGATGGCCACATCTTTCTCCCTCAGAGCCACTGGGTAGATTCAAACCATCAATCTTTCATTTACAAGTAATGGTGTGGATCACCCGGACTCCTTTTGTGTCTTTAAAATTTCTCAAACATGAGCACAATTAGAATCATCTAAAGCATATTTGAATCCCAATATGCCCTCAAGGAGCCCTGGGTAGTCACTCACTTGACTGTGATCCATCAGATCAGCATTTCAAAACCACCAGCCTCTTCTTGGTGGGAAAAGAAAAGACTTCCTTCTCCCATAAACTACTTCAGGCTCAGAAACTCATAGCAGCTGTTCTACCCTGTCATATAGAGCTGCTATCAGTTAGCATCCACTCAGTGCCAGCGAGGTTGGTTTTTCGGCTTTGTGGTCCTCTAAAGAGTTACTGTCTTGGAAATCTACAAGGGCCATTGTGCCCTATGCCCCAGGGTCACTATGAGTCAACATGAATCTGATGCCAGTGAGTTCGATTTTTGTCTCCTTTGTAGCCAGGGGTAGAACGATGCCAAATGACTGACCAAGGTGAAAGTCAAAGTTGAAACCATAAGAACACAAATTTACCATCATGTAACATTAAATCCATAAGCTGAATCTCTAACCATTGAGTTTTAGATCACATAAAACAATGGTGATTTAATCATATTTTAATTCAACTCATCAATTAAGCACATTGTATGAACTTAAATATAAGTGGGATGGATGGGTGGATAAGTAGATGGATACAGGAATGGATGGATGATGGATGGATGGACAAGTGAGTGAATAAATGGGTGGGAAGACAGATGAATGAGTGAATATATAGTTAAGTGAGAAGTTGGATAAATAGGGTGAACAGGTAGGAATGGATGGGTGAGATGAAGAAGCTGGATTACTAAAATGTGTTTCTTTAGAACGGGTCGCCCCATTCGTCTTGTTCTTGATAGAGAAGATGATATGTTAATAACTGGAGGAAGACATCCATTATTTGGAAAATATAAAGTGAGTATTAAAAAATGAACTCATTAATATGTCTCATTTTGTGTTTTTGCCCTTCTCTGTTAGTTTAATTTTGACAAATTCTGAAAGTAAGCACTTGTCTTAGCATCCAAAGTGTTTGATGATTAATTCTCATATCATGCTATGAGAAACTTTTAATAAATCCAGAGAATAATTCATGAGAAACTAAATGATAAAAATATAATTTCAGATAATAATAAAAACATCCATTGAAAAATTAAGAGTTTATTTCTGTCAGTGTTTCCTCAGAGACAAAAAGAACACTTTGAAAGAAGCTACAAATAGTGTTATAGCAAGACTTCTTGTTCATGGAACTATTTTGCAAGTTTAGAAATGTTTTGTAAAAATAGCTAGGAAAGGGCTGAGCCGCGGTGGCGTAGTGGTTGTGCGCGGGACTGCGGCCCACTGGGACGGAGGTTCAATTCCAGCAGTGGGGCTGGGCCTCCTACTCCCACCACCGGAGAGCAGTGATGCCCCCCCCACACCAAAAAAAATAGTTAGAAAACAATTGGCCAGCTTCACAGCAAAGTCAGATTGACCAGGGATGTTCCCAAGGAATATCTCACAAAAGTTCTTTGCTGGGCTAAAAGGATATTCTGGGTCTGATACCAAGGACTTGAGTTGAAAGAACATGTTTTGAAAGTGATGATAGCAGTAAATATACACATGTGCTTGACACAAGGTTTAGATGTATGAATTATGATAAGAGTTGTACAAGCCCCCAATCAAATAATTTATTTTTTTTAATACCATGAGCTGCTAGAAGAACTAATAAATCTGTGTTGGAAGAAGTTAAAAAAAAAAAGCTAGATAATGAAATTATTTGAAATCCTTTCGAACCACATTCCTTGCTGTTTTTTTTTTTAATTTTATAACGATCACACTATTTAAGGAAAAAATACTTGCTGGGATCTAACTGACAATATGGAAGCCACGGTGGCATAGTGGTTACTCACTGGGGTGATAACTACAAGGTCAGCAATTCAAAACTACCAGAGAGCCATTAGCAGAAAGACGGGCTTTCTACTCCTATCAAGAGTAAAAATCTAGGAAACCCACAGGGGCAGGTCTACCGTGGCCTACAAGGTCACTATGAATCAGAGCAGGCCAGAATAACTCCATGGCAGTGAGTTTGGTGAGTTGACAATACCATCAAACCTGTCAAGACCAGAACCTGTGTTTGTGGAAGTCTGGCAAAGAAAACTCAGCTGCTTCTGGCTAATGGAAAGCAAGAGAAATGGGGTAAGGCTGCCCCCAGAAAGCCTCCAAGACCAGGAAAAAACAAGGTCGTCCCAGCAAGTTCCGGCACTCACAGGTCTCACAGACCTACTATTCAATTTGTGATTGAATATTACAGGATAGTTTGGAATATTTCCATGTCAAACAGACTCCATTTGGGAATTGCTTACAAGATACACAAAGCTAGATTTTCCTTCTGACTTGATCATTGTCCAAGATGACTCAATCCCTATCTTGCCTATATTGCTAAGGTGATTGACTCTCTGTACTACCGCAGCTTGATTTCTTCCATCTGCATTAGTCATGTTTATAACTAGAAAGGGAAGGACCCGTAGTGGATATTGAATTCGCTATATGATCTGCCTTCATGTGCATAAAAATGAATACTCGTGGTGTGTGAGGGGCATAGGGCACTGCTGATTAGAGCTGTTGGTGTTGTCATGGCGGGTGTTGAGTTTGGATGGTGGCCTGCGTGATCTGGATGAAACTTTACGTCACAGTTGAGAGATGTTTTGGAACTAATACTCATTAAGAACTCTTTGTGTTTGGGTAACTAGAATAGTCATGAAGGAGCCCTGGTTATCCTGTGGGTTAAGCATTGGGCTAGTAACCTAAGGTGGGTCATTTAAAATCACCAGCCAGTCTACAGGAGAAAGAGGAGGCTGTCTGATCCCAGTTAAGTCGACATTCTCAGAAACCCAAAAGGACATCCTCATCTGCTCTGTAGGCAGCAGGGTTTATGGCATAAAAAGAGCAAAGAAATATGACAAAATAATAATTTATAAATTATCAGTGAGCGAAGAGGGAGGGGGGAAATGAGCGGCTACCAGGGGCTCTAGCAGAAAGCGAGTGTTTTGAGAACAATGAGGGAAACAAATGTGCAAAAGTGTTGGACACAATGGATGTATGTGTGGATTGTGATGAGTTGAACGATCCCCCAATAAAGTGATGTAACTTTAAAAATAGCAAAGAAAATAAAAGACTTCTTTTAAAATCCAAATTTTATTTTGTTTTTAAGTAAGTATCATTCTACTTTTCAATAAATTTAATAGTATCAGGCTGAGCCCCGGTGGCGTAGTGGTTGTGCACAGGACTGCGGCCCACTGGGACGGAGGTTCAATTCCAACAGTGGGGCTGGGCCTCCTACTCCCACCACCAGAGAGCAGTGATGCCCCCAAAAAATAAATTAATTAATTAAATAAAAATAAATTTAACAGTATCATCTCATGCAAACCCAGCCAATAGAGTTTTGCTTGGTTCTTCAGAACTGTTTATACATTAACATAATAGATATTTACATGCAAATAGGTTCTTCAAAATTCTTTACAGGTCTATGTTAAATAATTTCATAAAGATCAACAATCCAAAACCACCAGCCAGATTGTGGGGAAAGATGAGGCTTTTTAGGTAAAGATTCAGAGACTCAGAGCCCCAGGGGCTATCCTAGTCCACCCCATAAGATGGATTGAGTCAGAATGAAAGCAGTGAGGATCACAGTGATAGACCGTGATATATACCCTTTACCCTCCCGGGTGTCAAAATTACCACACCTTCTGAGCTTGGGGATTTTCCTACCGTTTCAAATTGTCCTGTGACATTATATGATTTCTTCAGGTTTGCTTTTCCCTGTTTCCAGAAAGGGATATGTAAATGTTATTGTCGTATGACATCAGACAGTGCAAGACATGTCAGAATAATCATAATCTATAAATCATCAAGGGTTCTCGAGTTGGAGTGGGAGGGAGGGAGGAAAAATGAGGAGCTGTTACCCAGCAGGGCTCAAGCAGAAAGACAAGGTGTGGAGCATGATGATGGCAACAAATGTACAAATGTGCTTGACACGATGGATGGGTGGATGGATTGTGATGAGAGTTGTATAAGCCCCCAGTGAAGTGAGCTAAAAATTAAAATAGATAAATCAAATGGAGAAGAAACCACCAAGCAATTGCTATCAAATCAATCCCAACTCCTGTGTGTTCGAGTGGGGCGCTCAGGTCTCTGGGGATATCCTCAAATCCTCAGCCTTCCTGTTAGCAGCCAGTTAGGTAACCATTCCTTCCTCCACCCACCCAGGGTGCCTAGACCTGGTTATACGGAGGAGGCGCAGGATTTTTCTGTCCCGTCTGGACCGTCCAGAGAAAAATGGGATGGTGAGGCAGGAGAAGGTGGCCGGTTGAGAGATCCCAGAATAGCAACAACAACCTGGCTCTTCTAGCAGGAAAGCCACCCGGAGCCATTCCCAGACCTCTGCAGTCAGAGACTTTACCCAACGAGACACTGATTCATTCCCACGCCTCCCGGCGTGCTAGAGCCTCTTCCACCAGGCAGGGAAACCACAGACTCGCTTAGAAGGAAAGTCAGTAAAGCCGGGAGGGGAATGAAGGCGAATCTTTGAAGATGGAGGAAGTAGACGGTAGCAATTATCTGTCCGCAGGCCAGCCAGGGCTTGCGGACTCCATCCTGACAGCACGGCTGGAAAATGACATACTCCAAGGGAAGGGCTCAGGAAGCGCCGTCAGCGGAGCCTCGTCTCTCGGCCCGGCACTGCCCCCGCCGCAGAGCAGGCCAGGGACAGTGGGCTTCTGTCATGAGCCGGGCGGCGGCTGACGCTGGGTGTTGAGATCATGAGCACATCCGTAAACGGCCCCTCCTGTGTTGGCAGGTGGGCTTCATGAACAGCGGGCGCATCAAAGCTCTGGACATCGAGTGCTTCATCAACGGGGGATGCACGCTGGATGACTCGGAGCTGGTACGTGCCTTGGAAACCGGCCTAGCGTGTGGAGGTCTCAATTAGTCCCAAATCAGCCTGTCTGCCTTCTCAAGTAAGGAATGAATCCCATAGCAGTTCCAATCTCTCCTTGCATTGTAGGTCGCAGAATTTCTCACATTAAAGCTGGAAAACGCATACAAAATCCGCAACCTCAGGTTCCGCAGCCGGGCGTGCCAGACGAACCTACCATCCAATACAGCCTTCCGTGGATTTGGCTTCCCACAGGGGACCCTGGTGACAGAGGCGTGCATCACGGCTGTGGCTGCCAAATGTGGCCTTCCTCCAGAAAAGGTAAGGACGTAACCAGAGTCATAACCCCGGTTGACACCAAGGACCGGGCATCTCGACCCTGGAGCGAGTGCACAAATGATCGCTGACTCAGAATGCAAAATAAATCGGGTTCTCTAAGAGCACATCTTCCTGTTCGTGTTCCCTCCCTCCTTAAACAAAAACGAAAGTCAAACAACACAAGAACCAGTTGACTCTGACTCATGGCAACTCATAAAAGCCCAACAGTGCTTCAAATGGCTTTCTGTGGATGAACTGTTTCAAAGTGGATCGCCAGAACTTTCTTCCTAGGCACCCATGGATGGGCTCATACTGCCAGCCTTTTAAGTAGGAACCAGGTCCTTGACTATTCACAGCATACAAGGAATGCCTCCATTAGCCTACATTTGTCTCTTTTCCTTATATTGGTAAATAATAGTCATGGCTTTCCTTTCCTTTTTCTCTTTTTTAGTTCCAAAGATGAAGAGTGGCTAAGGGTTATAGTCCTAGGGGTTCCTCCAGTCTCTACCCAACCAGGCCGCATGGTCGCTGATCATTTGGGATTTGGTTTTACATTTCTCTCCCAGTCTATCCAAGACCTTCCCAGGTCGTCATTTTCAGAGCAGCTGGTCTTGGTAGCCGAGGACCCTCATGTAGTTCTTCTGGTCTCAAGGTTGTGAAGGCTGATAGCTGTGTGGTCCCCCAACCCACTGGACTCCTTGTTTCCGAGCGTCTCCATCTCATCACTCCCATAGTCGCACTTTGGAGTGTTGCTCACACTCACTCACTCACTGCTGAGTCTGTGCTGACTCGTCATGACCTGGTGGGGGGTTCCAAGACTGTACAGGAGGAGAAAGCCCAGTCTCTGCCGAGGAACTGCTGGAGGTTTTGCACTGCCAGCCGTGCACACCCCAGCCCACCACCACACCAGCAGGGCTGCCCACAAGTTTTTAAGACCCTGCTCACACGTCACCAAGGTGGAACATTGTCAAGTGAGCTTGGTGTTCCCCAAGGTGTTTGGTTATGTCCCATCTTTGTCTCTGGGTGCTCCATTACCTTCAAGGCTATCCTTGCTGCAAGGGTAAATGCGCACACACACACACACGCAATTATCCTCTGTCAGATGTTTGTCTATGCACAGGTGGAGTGAACACCTGTGCATAGGTGTAAACAGTAAACAGTGCGACAATACTTTTCAAGAGTAAACAGTACGACAATAATTGAAGTTGAAAATGGAAAGTCCTTATAACCATCAGACTCCTCTGGAGAAACAAACCGATTGGGGATATGAATCGATCTACAGACTTGCCTAAAGGAATCGCCTGGTACGATTGTGAGTGCTGGCAAGCCTGCCATCTGTCAGGCAGGCCACAGAAGCAGCATCTAGTGCTGCTGTCTTGAGTCCCTTCTTCTCCAGGACACCTTTGTTTTTGCTCCCCGGGACTTCAACACCACTGTCAGCTTTATTGAAAGCTGACTGATTAGAAGTCGACCTGAGCACATCTACAGAGTGCCCTCACCGCACCAGCCAGACTCATGCTCATTAGCTGTGTCTCTGCTTATCAACTTCCTGGTATTCCAACACACATAAGCATTGGCATATGAACTTAGGTACACGTATACAGTTATTTACCGAAAGAGAAACGTATTGTGCATAAGAGAATCTACACCTAACTTTCTCGACCTGCCAAAATAGCATAGCCCTCTTTCCTTATGGGTGGCATTGTCTTCCCTTGAGACATGTCATCAGGAGACTTGGTAAGGTGGTGGGTCATCCAAAGAGAGGAAAATTTTTGATGAGTGGGAATTAACACAGCAGCTGCACCACTGGGTTCCCACCTGGCAGTCACAGGGAGAATGGCACAGGAGCGAGCAGTGTTTCATCCTGTGGGATGTTGGGTCGCTCGAAATCAGAGCTGCCTGTGTGGCACCACCACCACCAGGATGGTTTGCTTCCTTCTTGCTCATGACTGAGTAGTCTTCCATAAGAGAGATGCGTCGTACTTTATTTAGCAATGCCACAATTAATACATATTCAGGCTTGACCCATCTTTTACTATTACATTGATGATGCAAATAAAACACCAGTTTAATACTGTGCACCTAGAAGATATTACACAAGATAGTATTTTAAAGGGTATTCCTTTGGTACAAATCTCCAGTTAAGATAGTAGATTACTTGAGTATAGACTTGAGCTGTCTACTCCAGTCTCTGAGCCTTCTAGATAAAGAAGACAATCGATCTCCATTCAAGGACCCTCTATCCTCCAGTCCTTCACAAGCCCACCAGCCCCCATCTTCCATCCCGGATTGACCCATTGAAGAAGAGATGAGAAGTGCTGTGTCTGTTCGATGTTGTCAAACTAGTTCCGACTCATGGCAACCTTACCTGCAGCAGAAAGAAGCACTGGCTGGTCCTCCGACTCCCTCACAATGATTCTTAGGCTGGAGCCTATTGGTGCAGTCACTGTGTTAGACCACCGGAGTGAGATGCTTCCTCTTCTTCCCCTGACCCTTTTTGCCAAGCAAAATCCTTCTTCAGGGACTGGGTCCTCCTGATAGCATACATATCTGAAAGACGTGAGACTAAGTTCTTTAAAATTATCTTTCTGGTATTCTTCTAATATTCTGTATCAATTGTATCCAGCATGTTGGAACATATGTTGCCATCAGCATTTTCTAAACATTTACTTTCCATTTGAGCCCTTGGTATCAGCTCCTTTTTATCCCCCCTACCCTCATGACACCTTAATAAATGATAAATTATTAATGTTTTCATGTTTTATACCAACTGCTGTCTCCTTCACCCACATTTCTGTTGTCCATTCCCTCTGGGGAGGGGAGGAGTGCTATGTGTCAATCATTGTGATCAGTTCCCCCTTCCTCCCCTCCTCTCCACACCTTCCTGCTACCCTCCTGGTATCATTATTCCCATTTCTGTCCCTGAGGGGCTTATTTGACCTGGATTCTGTGTGTCATGAGCTCTTATCTGAACTAGTGTACATGCTCTGGTCTAACCAGAACTGAAAAGCAGGACTGGATTCTTGAGAGTGGAAGGGGGGGGGGTTGAGGAATCAGAGAAATATTATGTTTCATCAGTGCTATACTGTGCCTGGCTGACTCACCCCTTGTGAGACAAAATCTTGTCATCTTTGCTCCAAAGGAGCATGCTGGCTGTACTTCTCTCATGACAGATTGTTTGTCCTTCTCGTAGTCCACGACACATTTACTGTTCTTCATCAACGCCATCATGCAAAGGCACCTTTCCTTCTTCAGTCCTCCTTCTGCATGGCCCAGTTTTCATATAATTATGAAGCCATTAAACGTGCCATGGCTTGGGTCAGGCACACCTGAGTCCTCAAAATGACATCTTGGCTTTTTAACACTTTCAGGAGACGGTGTGCAGCAGATTTGCTGTCTGTGCAGCACTTCGTCCGATATCCTGACTGCTGCTGCCATGGGTATTGACTTTGAGTCCAAGTAAAACAAAATCTTTCACAACTTCTGTCCTTTCTTGGTTTACCCTGATGTTGCTCATTAGCTCCATTGTGACGGTTGTTCTTGCAAGGTGACCCATACTTAAGACTGTAGGTAGTCTTGATTCTCGTCATTAAGGATGATGTCTTAATCCTCCTCACTTTTAGCTGCTGGGTTGTGCACACACATATCACAGACTGTTAATAATGCTTCCTCCACTCCCGAGGAGATATTTTTCTTCATAAAATCCACCCTGTCTAGTTATTTATTGAGCACGCTGAATGAATCATATGGAGAAAAAATACGCCTTGACACACACCTTTCCTGATTTTAAGCCTCTTGTTCTCCGTGAATGATTGCCTCTTACTTCATGGGTAGCTCCAGGGCTGAGCCCCGGTGGCGTAGTGGTTGTGCGCGGGACTGCGGCCCACTGGGACGGAGGTTCAAGTCCAGTAGTGGGGTTGGGCCTCCTACTCCCACCACCGGAGAGCAGTGATGCCCAATAAAAAAAAAAAAAAAACTTCATGGGTAGCTCCAGCATTCTAGGTGAGAACTAACCCCAGCTATTTTTTCAAAAGCACATACGTTTCCAAGACAAAGAAGACCAGGTCCTGCCTTCCCCCACCAGAGGTTTTGCTTTCATAAGAAACCTTTTTGAATCTCTCTTTTACAGACAGCTTGGGTCTTGTTACAGCTACTAACTCCCTGTCTGTAAACACATTCCAGATCAGAAAGAAAAACATGTACAAGACATTTGATAAAACCATCTACAAACAGGCGTTTAGCCCTGAGACTCTGATCAGATGTTGGGATGAATGTCTGGACAAGTCTTCCTTTCACAGCAGAAGGATGCAAGTGGAAGAGTTCAATAAGAAGAATTACTGGAAGAAGAAAGGCATTGCTATTATCCCCATGAAGTTTTCTGTTGGCTTTGCTGCAACAAGTTATCATCAGGTAAGCATCCTTTTTTTAATCTCCATTACTGAGAAACCAGTAAATCTCATGCCAGAAACACTTCTGGCACAGTTTGTATCAACTTTAGGGGGGAGGGAGTGACATGTCCAGGGCACTGGACTCTCAGAAGCTGTGAGTGAGATGCTGACATCTCTTGAACAGTCTCTCCTCCTCACCCCCCATCTACAAACGCCTTTAACATCATGGAGTTCGAAAAGGTCTCAATGGCAGAAAATTGCCCCAGGGGGTAGGAGACATATGCAAAGTAACTGCCAAGAGGGAAAACTGGTCAAAAGGGACGGGAACTCACAAGGTATATGGGAATGGACTTTCTGAGCTTGGGGCTCTCGGAGTTTAGTCCTGTGCCTCAGACAGACACAACATCAATGTCACTCAGTGGACCTGCTACGTCTTCTTGGAGAAACTGTTCCATTTCATCCTGACCAGTGGGGACAGGTTTAAACCGCCTCTTCCAGCCATCAGTGCCACTTCTGATAGGTTCAGAAACTCTCCCAGTAAAACTGTCACTCAGAGGTGAGTCCTTCACTGAAGCAGGAGCCAGGGCAGTGGAGAGATGAGCCCATTAAACAGAAAGGACGATGCAAGAGCATCTTCCCAGCAATCCCAATGGGTCATACACACACACAGGAAGGCTGCTCAAAACACCAAGAGAGGCTGTGGCTTCTGCATTATTGTCCATCAAGCCCAGAGAAAGCAGGAACCGGAAAGATCTCGTGTGCATTAGCAGTCCCTTGTGGAAACACCCTTGAAAGCATTCTTCCACTTGAAGCATTCTTCCATTCCTCTGCACGGACGCACACAAACACACACCAGAAAAGATGCCCTGCCAGAAGAAATTCTTCTTAAGGATTCAAGCAGTTCTCCAAAATTTTTAGTCAACTGGAGTCAAGCAGACCTGAGAAACCTTTGGACCTGCCATTTACTAGCTGTGAGACATTAGGCAAGTTCTCTAACATCTCTGAGCTTCAGTTTCATTCTACAATGAGATCAGTAATGATTTGCAGAGGGCTGGTGAAGCAAAATGAGATAGCAAATATAAAGTACTTGGCAGGGTTCCTGGCACAGGTTGAACGTTATCCGGGGATGCTGCCCTCAGCCCCATCCCTTGGAGCTCTCAGACACACCTGCTCTCAGTGTGGTCACTTTTCTGGTGCCAAAAAAGCACCAGACCCTGCATCTCCTGAGTCGCATTCCTGTGTAAGTCCAGCATGAGCATCCATTCAAGAGACGTCAGAAGGTTAACTGTCAGGTCCATGGTCCTGAACAGAGTCAAGGGCTGGGGCAAAAGTGACCTCAGAGAGATAGACAGCCACTCCTTGTCTGCCTGGCTGCCCCTTATCTCAACCACAGGTGACCTCTGCCATCCCTCTAGTAGAGTGGTTCTCAACCTGTGGATCTCGACCCCTTTGGGGGTTGAACAACCTTTCACAGGGGTCACTCAGTGCACAACGGTAGCAAACTTACAGTGATGAAGTAGCCACGAAAATAATCTCATGGTTGGAGGGTCCCCACCACACGAGGAACTGTATGAAAGGGTCATGGCATTAGTAAGGTTGAGAACCACTGCTCTAATTCCTAAGGAATCCAGCTTCTCATCTCACCCTAAAAGGCATCTGCTGAGGATTGAATTGTGTCCCTCCTGCCAAAAAAAAAAAAAAAAAGGATGTGGGAATGCTAATCCATGTGTTGAAACATAGGACATTTGGAGATAAGCTTTTTCTTCTGTTATGTTGATGGGGAGCTGTCAGCATTGGATAAACCCAGCCCTAATCACTTCTGAGTTACAGAAAGATTAGACTAGATGGCATTGACTGAAACTCCCTGCCATCGAGTCAATTTTGTTGATGACAAAGTCAAGTGGAAAAGCCCCTCTGGGTTTTCAAGACAGTAACTTTTTACAGAAGAAGAAAGCCTCTTCTTTCTCTCACAGAATGCCTGTAACCACCACTAGCTACAGAGACACCACACAGACACACGGCAGATGCCGGGAACACCAAGGATTGCCAACAGTTACTAGCACCTGAAACTAGCAGGGAGCTCTCTCCAGGACCGCTCCCTGGATTCCAGTTTGTATCCTCTTGAACGGAGGGGGAAAAAGTCCATTTCTGTCCCTTAAATCCCCACACTGGTGATACTTCCGCTATGGCAGCCCCGAGGATCGACGACCCCAAACCCATGGCCGCCAAGTCGGTTCCCACTCACAGCAGCACGACGACGATGACTGTGACTGGGAACACAGTGATGGAGATGGCCAGACGCCCTTCTGGGTGAGACTCTCAAATGGTTGAAGGCACTGGGGAAGGTGGCGAATTGAGTGCACCCAGAGGTGTCTTTGAAGAGCTGGAGATCTCTGGACCAAATCAGCCACTGAAAGCCCCAGGGAGCAGTTCTACTCAACCCTGATGGGTCACCGGGAGGCAGTGTGGGCTCCATGGAAACTGGTTTGGGGATAGGGTCTCTGCCCACTTGTCCAGTTTCCCGTTAGCCACCTGCAGCTTGGCCTCTCTGCCAGCCTCACCACTGCTTTGCTCCCTGCCTGGTTGTCCCCTTCCTTCTCTTTATCTGCTCTCCCAGTTGTCACGCCCCATCGTCTCACTGTGCCAACACCTCTGATCACTTCTTAATGCCACCTCGGCAGGATCAATCACCTCTACTTTGCATTCCTATTTCAGAATAGCTCCTATTTCAGGGTGGAACCGATTGGTAGGGTTTTCAAAGCTGTGAATCTTTGCGGAAACAGTCTGTCTCCAATGGAGCAGCTGGAGAATTCAAGCCGCCCACCCCTCGAGCTTTAAGCCCTGTGCCTCCCGGGCTCCTGGTACCTAGACAGCATCGTGAGGCTAGGACTTGACTTTCCATGGGAAAGGCTTCCAGACTGGTGTACCTGAGGATCACCTGGCTAGGGGTTGAAGTCTGCTGTGCCAGGTCGACTGGTGACTCGCGGACAAGCTGGAACACCTCCAAACTGCGTGTGAGAAGCATCGTCCTCGGAGAGAACTAAAGGGCCTCCCCTCAGCAGACACGATCATGAGCACTGACAAGCCCTGACCTCCCCAGGTTCCTCCAAGCCATCTCCCCAGCAACCAGACTAAAGTCATAATTATTCCTCCTGGTCCCGAAGTGAACAATGACACTTTTCTGTCCGTTCCATTTCGTGAACATTTAATTCTTGTCTCTGCGATTCTGACCCGCTTTAAGTCTTCACAGGGCAAAAAGATGAATACAGCCAGGTGTCCGCCTTTGTGAGACCTTCAGAAGAGGTAGTTCTGACGTCAGAGGGAATGCAAAGCAGGGGTGATTGATCCTGCCGAGGTGGCGCTAAGAAGTGATCAGAGGTGTTGGCACAGTGAGACGATGGGGCGTGACAACTGGGAGAGCAGATAAAGAGAAGGAAGGGGACAACCAGGCAGAGAGCAAAGCAGCGGGGAGGCTGGCGCAGAGGCCAAGCTGCAGGTGGCTAATGGGAAGCTGGACAAGTGGGCAGAGACCCTATCCCCAAACCAGTTTCCATGGAGCCCACACTGCCTCCCGGTGACCCATCAGGGTTGAGTAGAACTGCTCCCTGGGGCTTTCAGTGGCTGATTTGGTCCAGAGATCTCCAGCTCTTCAAAGACACCTCTGGGTGCACTGAAATTGCCATCTTCCCCAGTGCCTTCAACCATTTGCTCTGCCCAGGTAACAACCAAATCCCGAAGGGTCTCATGCATTACAATGAGACTGGCTTTCCCTTAAGCAATGGGGAGTCTCTACCCCCTGGTGGACCCTTCTCCCTTTTGTGATTCCCTTTCCTGGGCTCCAACGAAGCTCTTTCTCTCTTCCTACATCTTTCAGAGCCCTTTATGGCACATCCATCATCTCACTAATCGTTCGCAACAACTTGATTTCCAGCCTCTCTCTCCACTGCACGGTGAGCCATTTGAGGAAGAAGCACATCTTGTTCAATTTTATTGTACCATCCCTCTAAGCATGGTGTCCTTTTCTAGGAACTGATCTCTCGTGATAACATGTCCGAAGTACAGGAGATAAATTTTCTAAGGAGCTTCTTGTTGAACTGCTCCCAAGACAGATGTGTTTGTTCTTTTGGCAGCTCAGGGGCCTGTCGCTATTCCTCACCAGCACCACGGTGCAAATGCTTCCATTCTTTCTTCTTCTTTCTTCGATGTCCAGCTTTTCACAAGCATGTGTGAGGCAATTGATAACACCATGGCTTGGGTCAGGCACACCTGAATCCGAAAAATGACATCCCAGTCTTGGAACACTTGAAAGAGGTCTCATGCAAATTTTCCCAGATTGATCAAAATGTTCCCAGTTGACCTCTCGACTGTTGCTTCCATGAGCATCAATTGTGGATCCAAGCAAGGTGAGATCCTTGACCACCTCAATTCTTCCTCTATCATGGTGTTGCCTTGACTTAAGCAGGGAAAGACTTTCATTCATTGGACTCAATACTTACCACTCAGAAATATGCAAAGGGGGCCTTCCCAAACCTTGATTCTTAAAGAGGGATGTTACCAGGTGACTTCTGCACAAAACAGAGCTGGGTTTCCTGTGGTTTCCCACAGGAAAGTTTGCCTCTCTGCTCCCACCATAATCCTCGTGTTTCATTATCTCATTTTCCTTTATATATGGCACCGTAATAAATGCCAACTTGTACTGAGCGATGCCTCCCGGGTTGTTTTCCTAGGCAGCTGCACTGGTCCACATCTATACAGACGGGTCTGTCTTGGTCACACACGGAGGCAATGAGCTGGGACAAGGGATTCACACCAAAATGCTCCAGGTAAAATAAAGCAATTAAAGACAATCGCTGATCCCACTGGACACTGTTGGTATGATTGACATATAGGACTTGTGTTTTAGGGTCAATGGCAATTCTCTGCACTCAAACCCTAAACCCTGCCTCTTATTTCATCCTGACTTCTTACCCATCAGATAGAATGGCTGAGGTGGCAGAAACCCTACACATGGGCCAAGACTGCTGGAGCGTGTTCCAGGGACTATGGATGCTGTCCTTAGGGAAGGCACCATGTATGAGCTTGTGGTAGGGGTCCCCTCCAGGCACAACCAGACAGGGATTCTAATGTTTTATTTTGCCAAGTGAAAACAAATATTATATCAACTGTCACCATTTAATCATTTTTAAAGGATTTTAGCAAAAAAACACACACAGAACATCATTGTGGCGGGGTGCAGGGGATGTTGGGGAGAGTAGTATAATCTTTGAAATTGGATACATTTAAGTTTATAACAAATGTACTAGGTTGTCAGAAGGCATGTCTGTTACTTTTTGACTGCCCAGCTCCTTAGTTCCTTTGAAACAGCACACACCTCCTCCTGTGTGGTTCTGACCAGACCAAACCATATCCACTGCCGAGTTGATGTCATAGCATAGAACTGCCCCAGAGGGGTTTGAAGGTTGTCCATCTTGAAAGCAGCTTGCTACGCCTCACTCCAGTGCGGTGGGGGACTTCAACTTCCAACATCTATGGACTCCAAGCAGGAGGCTTGCAGCACAGTGGTACCATGACTCCTTTAGAGTTGCAGCGGAGTCTGCAATTCCAGTCTCTGCCAGTCCCGTCCTCCCTCCTGTCTTCACCCCTGCCACAGATAGAGGCACAGGACCCACCTCTAGCCAAGCGTGGTTCCCAAACCCCCTCACCTGCAGAGATTGGTCTAAGAAGAAAATAAGTGACTGAAGGAAGACCCACCAAGTCCTTTCCTGGGACTGAAGTGTACTTACTGGCAGACAGAAGTCATCTTTCCTGAGACGGTTTAGCTGAGATGCTGAAGGCCAGGGACTCACGGAGTCCAGTTCTTCCATGTCTGGGACAGGGCTAGTCTACTGTGGCCAATGATATGACCAATACAGAGGGGAAAGTCAGCATGAGAGGCTGTTGAAGGACTACAAGCCCCTCAAAATCCTAACTGTCATCGAGTCAATCTGACTCATGGCGACTAAGTCAGCGTAGAACTGCCCCTGTGGCTTTCCAAGACTGTCACTCTTTCTGAAGTAGAAAGCCCTCTCTTTCTCCGGAAGAGCAGCAGGTGGTTTCTAATCACCATGACACCACCAGGGCTCCTGGGAAAGGCCCTAGAGACAGACAACCCCAACCCTGCAGCCACTGAGTCTTCCCAGTTACCTGAACCAAAATCACTACATGTGTCTGCTAGAGAAACTGGAGAAAAGAATACAGCAAAGTGCAAAAATAGGTGTTAAGAAACACTAGCAAAATACGAGCAAGGAGGCACAACTAGAGGAGGAAAGGGAGCTTGATTATAATGGGAATGAGGGCAAGAAAGAAGACAGGTTGTCAGGGTCTTCCAGTTCTGTGTGACACTGCATATCGAGAGGTTGAAGGCCAAATCCTGAGGCAGTCCATCAGATTCTCTCTTTCTCTCCCCCTTCCTCTCCCTCTCCCTCCCTCTCTTACCTTTCTTACTTCCCTCACCCCTACCATTAAAAGCCTCATCTTAGCCTGTGTCTCCACAATTATAAAACTTCAAAAATAGGATATCCTTGCTATTTGAATTTGAAGGGAAGAACCAGTACGGAATATAAATATGACCACGAAAACATGAAAATCATCAGCCCGGAGCCTTGCTAAGGAAAGTGCTTTCATATTTATAAAATATGTGATTTTAGATTTTAGAGGAGACCATAGATGTCATCAAGAAGTTCTTTTTCTTTTTCTTTTTTTTTTTTCATTATTAAAAAAAATACTGAGTCAGTTCCTGCCAGCAGTCCTGACTAGACTTGAAAATATTTACTTTTCTCGTAGGTGGCCAGTCATGAACTCAAAATACCCATGTCGTCCATGCACATCTGCGAGACAAGCACAGTCACAGTGCCCAACACCATTGCCACCGCAGCCTCCATCGGTGCCGACGTCAATGGCAAAGCCGTGCAGGTGATCCCCCCCGGACCCCTTTCCCTGTGCACTCTTGCCACGGTGCTCGTCTTTCTCGGTTGGACTCAGGCACGGTGGTTGACTTCAGTGCAGTCTTCCATGTCATGACACACATTGTTGTTGTCGTTGTTGTTGTTGTTGTTGTTGTCACTACAGAGTTCATCCCACTCATGGAAACCCCATACGGGGGGGCTGAGACCCAGTGGCATAAGTGGTTGAGTGCAGGACTGCAGCCTGCGGGCTTGGCAGTTCAAATCCAGGAGCGGCTCTCAGGAGCAGCACTGGGTACCGCTCACGACCACCAGAGGCAGTGATGCCAAAAAAAAAAAAAAAGAAAGAAAGAAAGAAACTCCATACAGATAGGGTAACCAAAACATCTGGGGAGTCTTTTAGTTAAAGGAGGGATGTAATCAAAAATGTGGTCTTTACTGGGAAGTAACCTGGAAACCCTTGGAAAGTCCAGGTTATTGAAATGCCCTGCATTCTTTTTCTGGGTTGTTCTATGCCTGAAAGATCGTGCTAATGGGGTCAGTCAGAGGTTATGTGAAGGAGTTTACTCAGAATGAGGCCTTCCTGTGGCACCCAAGAGCCCAAGCAATCAAGTGATCAGTGATCTTCTCCACCGTGCCTACATCAGGAAACCTCAGGAAAGACGACAGTTGCAACACTCAACATGTTGTCCTACATCGGGGGGCCAGGAAGGTAGCAAATCCTGAGGTCATGGAAGCTCCCCTCCCAAAACCACATCCTATGCATCTCTGCCTTTGTCTGCTTCAGATAGGTTTTCTTTTGCTATGAACAACTGCGATCGTAATGTAATGCTTTCATCTAGTAAAATATCAAACGTGTAGTAGGAGTAGTAGAAACCCTTGAGATTGTCGTCAGCTAAGCCGAAATGACAGTGGCCAAGGCGGTCCCTAAGCCTGCAGCTGGAGTCTGAGTGAGGACATTCTTGTAGAAGGCTGTGCCTTGAACCTGTCAAGTTTGGCCTCACTCAGAGCCCTTGCAGAAGGCTAAATTCACGTGACAAATAGACCCCAGGAAGAAGGCTCTTTCTGAAACACCCAACAGTCAATAGGGAAGTGATGGTGGCTCTGTCACGTGACTTTCAAGAACATCACCACTGGAGTCCACCAGAGAAGGGAACGAGCCTGCTAGAGTCTGTGTGGAAGACTCTGGGCCAGACCTGGAAGAAATCCAAGTCACTCCTCAGAGTTCACTAGCAGAACCTGTTTCAGGACATTCCTGGCTTCCAGGGAGGTTAGGGAATACGGACTAGTAGGTAGTCAAAAACCCAGCGACTACTGAAAAGAGAGATTTGGATGAACAGATAGCAGACACTAAAAGCAGAATTTCAGGTAGTGAGTGCAACACAGAGTTGTGCAAGCTCCCAAGGATGCAGACAAGGAGGGCCTGTGGCGGAGGGTGGGCAGGGCAGCAGTCAGGTCTCTGTGGTGCAACCAGCACGCTGTCATGGGGCGTTTGGAGCTGACCATGGTTTTTCTTTGTCCTGAGGTTCCAGATGTTTTGTTGTATGGTACTTTTTCCCTCTCTCATCATGGAAGCATGCCTGCGTGGTCCTTCATTCATACATCTGGGTTCACATGTGTGGGGACATGAGGTCACCTTGTGCTGTCTGTTTCTAGCACAGCCCCACACCCTCCCTCTGCAGTGGATCCTCTTCCACACCACTCATGCCACCAACCAAACTCCATCTTTTCCCACCTCCCTCGCAGTCAGGCACCACTTTCAAAGCAGTCTTAGAGGTCAGATAACAGCCTCTTTTTGGGCCAAACAAAAGTATGGGCATCAAGTTTGAGGTTTACATTTCAAGGATCAGAAACTTTGTGGATTCAGGTTATTAGAAAGAAAGGGTACATTTTTTTCCCCTACTTCCCACCCAGAGCCAATATCTGCATTGCACTGGGTTGATGAATGAACAGAACAAAGGAATGGAGGGTGGCAGAACTGAGCAGGCTTCCCAGAGAGAGACTGCAGGCCAGCACTGCAGAGTTTAGAAAGCACCGATTTGAATGGCATTGTGTTTTGTTCCATTTATGTTAACAGCTGGGAAAACCAAAAAGTCTGGCTTACAGATGTAGAAGGAAAAAAAGTAGAGCACAAATACCCTAAGAAGGAAAATCTGAGAGTTGAGGTTCACTTGAGCCCCTATTTTCACAGAAACTGAACCAGAAAAAAAAAAACCTATCCATCCATATTACTGTTCTCAAGGGCAGGGACCTTTCTGTGACTATCTCTGTCCCCATGGTATTAGTACCAAGACCCTCCATAACCATTTGTTGACCAAATCAGTTATCAGTGAATATTCTTTCACACAAACCCTACTGACCAGGCTCTTCTCTGATGTGTATTATTTTCTGTGTTCTTTCAAGAATGCTTGTCAGATTCTTCTGAAGCGCCTTGAGCCCATCATGAAGAAACACCCGGAAGGTACATGGGAAGAGTGGGTAGGTGTTTCACACCATTTGTGAGTATGAATGAAAAAACAGTCCAAATCAATATGAAGAGAAAGACACGGAATGTGGAGACATACAGTAGCAGTGCCCCATGCTCCATGCTGACTCCCTGGTTGAAGGTGTTTCTGCAAAAGAACAGATTTACCAAAGATCCAGAAGGCTGCTCTGTGGTTTGTACCTGAGGTGGGTAGAAAGATGTGGGTGGCACAACTAGTTCATGTGATCATCTGCTAACTGAAAGGTTGGAAGTTCAAGTCCACCCAGAGGCACCTTGGAAGAAAGACCTGACTCTCTATCCCTCCCCCACCCAAATCAGATCTTGAAAATAACTATGGAATTTTAAGGGGATATCTCAATGGGCACAAACGATCCATAAAGACAATGACCTACATCCTAATCTTGATGTGGTGTCTGGGGTCATAAAAGCTGGTAACAGCCGTCTCAGAAGCAATTTTTTGGTCTCTTCCCAGCTGAAGCACTGGCAAATGAAGGTGCTCCCAGTACCAACCACATCACCAGGACAATAGAAGCCCTTGTTTGGAACATTTGAGAGCGGCTGAGCCCCAGTGGCGTAGTGGTTGTGGGTGGGACTGCGGCCCACTGGGATGGAGGTTCAATTCTATCAGCGGCTCCACAAGAGCAAAGTCTGGGCCTCCTACTCCCACCACCAGAGGGCAGTGATGCCAAAAACAAACAAACAAACAAAAACAAAAAAGAACGTTTGAGAGCAAGCCATCTAACTCGCCCCTATTAGTCCCTGGACTTATGAGCCACACAAAGATCAGGCTTCACAACCGTGAGAGCAGAAGAACTAGATGGTGCCCAGCTACCACTACCAACTGCTCTGGAAAGGACCACATTAGAAGCCCTGAGTAGAGAGGAAAGGAAATGTGGAACAGAGTACAAAATCATAAAAAGAGACTGGTGGGACCCCCAAGACTTTGACCCTTATTCTTCAAGTCTAGAACTATACTCACCTCTACATTAAGAGTAATCAACCACTCAGAATCAAAGGGCAGCATTTACCCAAGGACAAAGTTCAGAGCATTAGGAAAAAAGAAGCTCAGGAAACAGGAAACGGGGAGCAAGTGGGATAGACAGTGGTACTTGGAGAGAATTCCAATGGCTGAGCTGAATCAGAATGTGGATGAATTGTCAAATGTAAGATTGATGCTCCGTTCAAATGATCTTCAGCTAATTCATAGTAAAAAGTTTTAAAATTTAATCTGCTAGGGCTGAGCCCCGGTGGCGTAGTGGTTGTGCGCGGGACTGCGGCCCACTGGGACAGAGGTTCAATTCCAGCAGTGGGGCTGGGCCTCCTACTCCCACCACCGGAGAGCAGTGATGCCCAAAGGAAAAAAAAAATTAATCTGCTACATAAGGTTTTAACTAAAGAACAATAAACTTTTCAAAGAAAAGAAAGCCCTAGGGAACACAGAACCCACTTGACGACAATCGGCTAACTGGTTATGTGCGGACAGAGCACTTGGGTCCCAGCAGTTGCTGCAGAGGAATGTAAGTGTATGAAGACTACCAAAAGGCCTCAGTCACCCTGAGTAAATCAGAAAGGAGGAGGAAAAACATAGCATTTCTGATCCACACAAACTTGTCGATGTTTTGCGTGAGGAGGAGGGAACTGAAAGTCCTAGTTGCCATTGAATACGTCCCACAGGAAATGACTCAATCCTTGCTTACCATAGCTTAAACCTTGTGCCTGTAGAACAATGATCTCTCTCACACACATACACACACACTTCCTAGAGTTCTAACATTTAGAAATGAAGTTCCAAATACCAACATTTGATGCTCTAAATTCTAACATGTATCATTAAGTCCCTATGTCATCAGCACAAAGTGCCCTGGTGGTACAATGAGTTAAGTGTTGGGCTGGTAACCACAAAGTCAGTGGTTCAGACCTACCGCCATTCCAGTTGGGGGGTGAGGAGAGGAAACTGTCCATTCCCATAATGATTTGCAGTCTCTCAGTACAGGCAATGCACAGAGAGGACCATAGGGCTGGCCCTACTACAAGACACAATGCCTGTCACACAACTACAGTTACAGAGGACAACACTGCAGACACAGTGTGGGAACTGTGCCCAATCCGACCCCATCACACTGGGGCGAAACACGAAGGGCATGTAATAGAGCAGCAAGGGGGGCAAATAATGAGATTCCCAGGGAATACCAAAAATAGACTTGGAGATACCCCATCCGACTCAACTGGAAAGCTCGTAAAGGCCACCAAACAAACCTGGAACTATTTATAGGCTTTTCCATGTTTGCCAGTGGCTTTCTTTTTGTTGTTTTGTTGTCATTTTTGTTTTTGGTTTATTGGTTTTGACTTCCTTTAGTTTTGTTTGGCTTTGTCTGGGTTTTGAACTTATGAATGTCTCTGCATGTCTATCTAGATAAGAGAGGCGGGATAAACAATTTGGAAACAATAAGAATTGGACCAAAGATTGTGGGGGATATGGGAGAAGGGGAGGTGGGAGAAAGGAGGTGGGAGAAACCAACCCAGGGACAAGGAAACAACAAATCAACTAAAATCAATGGAGAAAAAGAGCGTGGAATGCCGAGTGGGGCTTTAAAAAGAGCAGTGTAGCAGCAAGGAATTATTAAACAGGAATGAAGGCTGAACATGATGGTGAGACAAGAGGAAAAAGGAAATAGAGGAGAGGATGGGGAGACAAAGGACATTTATGGAGGTCTACACTATAGACATGTACACATGTAAATATACTTATATATCATGAGAGGGGAAGAGATCTATGTCTTATATCTATATGTTAAGAATTAAGTTTGCAGATGGACATTGGGCCTCAACTAAGGTACTCTCTCTAAATACTAAATGCTCTCTAAAGTATTAGAACAAGAACACTTCGTTCTAATAATCTGACGTTCTGTGTTGCTCACCTTCCTGACACGATCGCTGAAGACAAAATGGGTACATAAGCAAAGGCAGTGGAGAAAACTGGTGGTGCCTGAATATCAAAAGATATAGTGTCTGAGGTCTTAAAGGCCTAAAGATAAAAAAGCAGACAGCCATCTAGCTGAAAAGCAACAAAATCTACATGGAAGAAGCACACCAACCAGCCTGCGTGATCAATGATGGAGTCTGGTATCAGGCATCTAAGACCCAGAATAAAATCATTCCAATGTGAATGGGTGTATGTGTGTGGAGTGGAGACCCAAAGCCCATCTGTAGACAGCTGGACACCCTCTCACAGAAGGGTCACAGGGAAGGTCGTCAGGGTGCAGTATAGCACCAATAAAACACAGTTTTCCTCTAGTTCCTTAATGCTTCTCTCCCCCCACTATCATGACCTCAGTTCTACTTCCTGTCAGATTAGACCAGAACATGCACACTGCTACAGATAAGAGCCCACAATACAGGAAATCCAGGATAGATAAACCCCCTCAGGGACAACAATGAGAGTAGAAGTACCAGGAGGATAAGGGGAAGGTGGGGGCAGGGGGGGGGGGAAATAAAAAAAAGATGGGGGGAAGGTAGAAGGAGAATGGGGAAATTGATCACAAGGATCAACATAAAACCCCCTCCTGGGGAGGATGAATAACAGGAAAGTGGGTGAAGGGTGACAGAGGACAATATCCAGATATGAAAATAATAACCTAAAACTTATCAAGGGCTCACGAGGGAGGGAGGGTGGGGAAGGGGGGAGAGAATTGAGGAGCTGATATCAAGGACTCAAGTAGATAGTGGTTGAGTGTGGGACTGCGGCCCGCAGGTTTGGCAGTTCGAATCCAGCGGCAGCTCTCAGGAGCAGCGCTGGGTAGCTCCACGGCCACCAGAGGGCAGTGATACTAAAATAAATAAATAAATAAATAATAAAATAATTAAAAAAAAAAAAAGATGCTGACATCAAAGGAAAAAAGAATTGTGAGTGTGCCTATTCAGGAGCAATACATGGTAATTGCTTCTATTATTAGCGGCAGAGTCCCAGAAACAATGACTGGGTGTCAACTTGAATATATGAAATATTTTCTCTGTCATTCATTGCATGATAGATCTATTTTATTTTTACTAAATATGCGCATTCTACAGATAGGAGCTGCATTTGAGAAAAGAATCAGCCTTTCAGCTACTGGATACTTCAGGTAAAAAATACAATAATAGCTTGGACTTAGCTAAAAATATGTAAGTAACCCCAATTCCCTTGGATTCCTTTATTTGTAAAATCCTAAGTTTTTATTATGTTGATCCCTTGTAAGGTCAAAATTCCATGATTTCACATAGGCCTAGAGGCTCTCTGCAAAGAAACATTAAATAATAGTATAGCTCTTATTAAGTTTAAGAAAAAATTTCTTTGGTCTGCAACAATGAATTATTTTCTTGGCTATTTATTGGAAGTCCTCAGAAGATAGGAAAGGAGCCCTGATGGCAAAATGGCTACATTCTCACTGCTAACTAGAAGGCCAACAGAACTCATCAAGCAATCTGTGGGGGGTCTGAGAGTGGGGAGAGGGGGACCTGGTGACCTGCTTCTGTAAGGATCACAGCCTAGGAAACCTAGGGGCAGGTCAACTTTACAAACCTCCCTCCCTTCCTCACCCAGCTTTTCTACTTTGAAGTTCATTGCTGGGCAGGAGACGGGTAAGAGAATAATCAATCATTAATCACCACTTACTCTTTATGTGTCGATGGAAAGCCCTCAGTAGATGCCTATTAATTGGTCGAAGCCTAGACTCAGGAAATATCTGATATAAGTTTTACATTCTAATGAAACAAATCACCAAATGAAACCAACCAACCACCCAACCAAGCACACAGCAGTAAGGAGTTAAGAACCTTGAGCTTTGTCCATGTTGAGTTCTATGTTCCTAGATCAGTTACCCAAGAGGAAAACAGCCCATAACCCTAGCTGGGTACATCATCCTTTATAAACTGGATTACCAGCTTATCCATCAGGCCCATGTGAGTTAGGCTAGCACAACCTAGGGGAATGCCTGGGAACAAAGATGGATAGATACCAGTTTAAGCTCTCAATGTACATGGCTAAAGCATGAATCCTAACCCACCAGGAGACAGACACGCAGTGTGGTCTTGGCCAAAACAGTGTGGTGGCTTCACTCTCCTTTTGAACACAAAGAATATCCTCTTCCTAATGGAAGCCAAAGATAGTGCTGCTGTAACTAGCGAGGTTATAAATGGAGTTAGCAGTTGAATGGAGGTGTTTTGTTTTTTTTAAAAAAAGAGGTTAACAAGAACATTCATCAAATTCAATGCTATTGTAAACTTTTGATAATTTTTTTTATGAATCGACATTGTTTGCATACCATAAGGCAAAGGGCCTTCTGTCTTCCACAGGGGTTACAAGGCTTTTATGGACTGGGAGAAGGGGGAGGGAGACCCATTTCCTTACTACGTCTATGGAGCTGCATGTTCCGAGGTCGAAATTGACTGCCTGACTGGCGCTCACAAGGTAAGTCAACTGCAGCTTTCTTACAAGTTAAAATAACTACCACCCCAAAATTCTGTCCTATATGCACAACCCTCGCTATGTAATACTGGTACAGCAAGAAAAAGAATATTTCATTTTAAGGAGAATGTGTCAGCACCCAACCTTATCCTACATTTCCACTTAAAAGGAAAACGTAATGGTCAAGAAAGGGCCATTGTTGCCAGCCTACAGTGTATCAACTATCAACCCCTGTCCAGGAATTTCTTATTCCACTTCAGACAAAATGGCTTTCCCATGCTTGTTTGTTTTTCAGAGAGATGCTCCCATCCTAAAGGAAGGATGAGCTGTCTAATCTGAAGGAATAGATTTAGGAGGTAGTCATGAGTAAAGGTTTTAAACACATAGCAATGTGCTGGTGTTTCTTCAAAAGACGATAATCCCAAAACGTTTTCTTCTTACTTGAATTCTTGATATCATATTCCTTTCCCCCTTTCCTCTTCCTCCTTCACACCCTTGTGAATCCTTGATAATTTATAGATTATTCTTATTTTAATGTTTTGTACCATCTGCTGTCTCCCTACACCCATGTGTCTGTTCTTTATCCCCTGGGGTGAGTGGGGTATGTTATATGTTGATCAGTGTATTAGGTTCCCTCTTTCCCCACCTTTCTTCTCGCTCTCTCCCCTACCCTCATGGTATCATTACTTTCATTTTTGGTCCTGAGGGGTTTATCTGTCCTGGATTCTGTGTGTCAAGAGCTCTTATCTGTACCCATGATCTGATCTAGCCAGATTTGAAAGGTAGAACCGGAGTCATGACAGAGTGGGGGGAGGAAGCATTAAAGAACTAGAGGAATGTTGTGTGTTTCATTGATGCTATACTGCACCCCGGCTGGCTCATCCCTTTCTTGTGACCATTCTGTGAAGGGATGTCCAATTGTCTACACTTGGGCTTTGAGTCCACTCCCCCCTATCACGAAATGACCTCATGGGATCAGGATCGCAGGTGGATCATACGGCTACATTTAAACTGTGATTGCTAGTATGTTTCAAAGTGCAACACACACTGAAAATGTGTGGGCAGGATGGCAAACAAGAAGACTGGAGGGTGGGTCCTGGCCCAGCCTGATCGTCCTAGTGGCAGCATCTCCTCACACACACCTCAAGTTTGTCTGTGCCCTCCCCCGACCTAGTTCTGTGCTTAAAGATCCACTGCTTTCTGGCTCACTGCCCAGAAGGTAATGTTGCCAATTATAACAGATGAAAATACAAGACACCCAGTTAAGTTTTATTTCAGATAAACAACATAACAGTTTTCTAGTATAAATATGCCCGTGCAATATCTAGAACATACGTACTTGAGCTGGCAATTCGAGACTCCATATAAATTCCTAAAGAAATCAGCTCCATGAGGTGTTTTCGATCTTTGGTCCTGAGAAAGTTAAACTTGGATCTTTCCAATGCCTTTCTTATTATGGAGTAAGGTTCAGTGCTTCCAATATCATCTTGTTCCCTAGAACTTATTTTCTGAAGTGGTAAAACTTTTTTTAATGAAATAAAAATCAAAGAAATTCAATGGCAGGCTTTATTGTTGGAATCTCTTGCTTTGTGGCAGTGATTTTGTCTTTTTTGTTTTTATTGCTTTGGCCATTTATGGTTAGTGAACTAAGACATGCTACAACTCAGTGTTAGAGCACAGTCATCTTTCCCATTATTCACCGTCCATCATACAAAGCACCCCAGGTTTCAGGGCTCCACTCTAAGGCACAGAGCCTGAGAGACACCGAGTCACCCAATGCAAAGGGCTAGATGACAAGTAGAAGCCCGGGTACTGGGGATAAAGCATGATCAGAACAAGCACTGGAAGGAAAGGCACAATAATGCTCTCAGAATGTGGGCAAAAAGAAAGCCCAAAGGACAGGCCACCGACACTCAAGTTTTCTATGGTTCTAAAGCCAGCTAATTGGCATGCCTGCGTTAGATTTTTTGAAATTTTTCAGAGAAGGGAATCGATTTGTAAAACCCAAAGTAGTCTCAATTCTTGTCCTTAATATATTCTGGGATTTTCCAAATCTCCAAAATCAGACATACATTATGGCTATGAGAGTTCCTTAATAAAATGGCAGTAGTACCACTTACCTCAGACTCCCATGAGGATTAGATGAGCTCATGAGTTATATTCAAGCACAAATCCAAAAATGAGAAGCAGAAATGAAATACTGGCTCAGTTATTTACTAAATGACTCACTCCCACACCCCAGCATGTCATGAACTTTGGAGTCCCTTAAAAAAGTCAAAATCTAAAATTAAATTAAATTAAAAAAAAAAACAAACAGTGCTGAGCCCCGGTGGCGTAGTTGTTGTGCACGGGACTGCGGCCCACAGGGTTGGAGGTTCAAATCCAGCAGCAAGGCTGGGCCTCTTACTCCCACCACCAGAGGGCAGTGATTCCCCAAAAACAAAAAAAAAATTAATTAAAAAAAAATCAAAATCATGAATGTAAAGACTCCGGGGTCCTCAGTCCCAGGGCTACACAGATGTTCTACCGGCTCAACCTAACTGGAATGTGGATGGAGGTTTGATGTAGTGTTCACTCACCGGCAGTTCTTCAATGACAGGAGACCTTTTGTTGTTTGAATGGTGACAGTGCTTTGATTTTTGACAGAAAATCAGAACAGATATCGTCATGGATGCATGCTGTAGTCTAAATCCAGCCATTGACATTGGACAGGTAAGTGCTGGCCAACTGAGGAGACTCACTGAGGAGACTCACACCAGAGGGGGGGCATAAAGGGGGATGCTGTGGGGTAAGGAAATACATTCGAAAAAGCGTATGAGGTCACAAAACTTGACATTTTCTGCCTTAGATTGAAGGTGCATTTATTCAAGGAATGGGTCTTTATACTACGGAAGAACTGAACTATTCCCCAGAAGGCATCCTGTACTCCCGGGGCCCAGATGAGTATAAAATTCCGACCGTCACTGACGTCCCAGAGGAATTCAATGTTTCCCTTTTGCCATCATCGCAAACCCCACTAACCATCTATTCATCCAAGGTAAGGGCCTACATCTACAGGGCCGTGAAATGGCTCAGATTACTTGGTTGGAAGTGAGCGAATAAGTAGAGGTTAACTGTTACAAGGAAGTCACTACAAACCAAGCACCTGTGGGTTTCCGACTGTAAATCTTTGTGGAAGCAAAGAGCCTCGTCTTCCTCTCTAGGAGCTGCTGGTAGATTTGAAATGAGTATAGTGTAACCCATTCTACTACTCAAATCATCATAAACTGTCAGCAGGTGTGGAACTGTCACCTAGGTAATACTGATACTTGGAGAAAACAAATGGTCCTCCCGTGTCAAATGGCATAGACCCTCAACATTTTATTAGTAGTCATTTTCACTCGAAACTCTTAAATTCAAACTCAAAAAGCTTTGGCTCTTGATAGGATAACATTTTCACTTAAAACCCTTAAGATTAAACTACTAAATGAAATGTGAGGCAGTGTCAGTGAAAATCCTGAAAAACAGTGGCATTTTTCTCTGCTCATAAAGTTGAGTGTACTTTTCTTAGAAAAGCATCCTCCCTTCACAGATAGGTGCACACACCCTTTTCCTACAGAACAAAGATTAAGGCAGACAGAATGGACAATCGAGCAACTTCGGGTGCTACTGGAATTTGTAAGAGTACTCCTGCTTCATTCAGTCAGTCAATCAGTCAGCAAACACTTGGCCAGCCGCTCATGTGTCTAAGACCCTGTGTGGGTAACTCCTGTATGGAATGCCACAGTGAACAAGACCAGACCCCTGGCCCTCTGGTAGCTGGTGAACTAGTGGTGTAGAAGGTTCTAAGACAAATGTGCCTCAAGGGGAATGGGGAGTCAACAGCCATGGGTGAAAGGAGGAAGAAAAAGTCCCCGCGTTGAGTTTGGTGACAATTGCATACCCATTCTTGGTATGATTGAACTAGTGAACTGCATGCTACGAATTCCATCCCCCTTAAACTATTTTAATAAACTAGAACAAATATGCTTTCCTGCAGGGCCTTGGGGAGTCGGGAATGTTCCTGGGGTCGTCTGTGTTCTTTGCCATCGCTGACGCTGTGGACGCAGCCCGCAGGGAACGCGACATCGCGCAGGACTTCACCGTGCGGAGCCCCGCAACCCCCGAGTGGGTGCGAATGGCCTGCGCCGACCGATTCACGGAGATGGTACGGTGACATTTCTTTTCCTGCAGGGTGGCTTTCCTAGTCCCTGCTTCTTTTAACTACCGAATCTACATCTAGCCAGTTATATTGTCAGATGATGGCGCAAACCACCCAAAGGTGGTTTGCTTTTTTTTAAGAAAGCTTTTGCTCAACGAGCTTTTCCTTTGGCCTGGCAGCAGCCCCCAAGCGGCCTCAATTTGTCATGTTTCAAATGCTAAGGGCTAAATGTGAAGTAGGAGCTGGCGCGGTGGTTCAGCACGAGGACGTCAGCAGTTCAAACCCACCAGCCACTGTCGGGGAAGAAGGCACCATCTGTCCCACCCTGATTTAGTCTTGGAAACACGATGGGGAAAGGCACAATCCATTTCTACAGAGATTTCGTCTGGGAAACACGCTGGGGCAGCTGTATGGGGTCACTATGGTCGGCATCAACTCAATGGTCCTGGGTCAATGTGAAATGAATGACTGGTTCCCCAAAATTGGTATCAGGACCCTTGTCTCCTTCCCAGGGTCTCTATGGAAAGTCCCTGACATTGCTCATCTCCCTAAACATCCGCCACAAGTTGTTTAGATGGTCTTACCTTGAGCTCAAAAACAAATCAAGTTCATAAATCTTGGACTTAACGCATGATGACACTGTGTGAAAATTACAAGTGTGCCACCGTCACTTTCATGGATGAAAATTAGACAATGATGTGCTCAGAGTCAGTCTCTCTCTCCTCTCTCTCTCTTGCTTCACTCAGCAGAGTAGAATCACACAGTCTGCCTTGAGTCTACCTGAGTCTGCCTCATATTTCAGAGGCACTCAAATATGAAAGTATAAGTTTTAACTTGCTAGGCGATCCCACATAGCTGGTGATGGAAACTCTGATGGTTTATAAAAAGGGTTCAGTGGTGCCCTCCCCCCGGGCACTGCAGGCATACACCCTAGTTGCCAAATCTTAGCTACACCTCTAATCCTACCCAACCAGCCGGACCTGTCAAGAGAAACAAGCACATACTCATACTAAGAACAAACAGACGTGCATCATGTAGCTGTACTTCATCCTACCCCTCTCCATACTTCCCATTCCAAATCTAGAACACACACTGTCCTCCCACCATTTAGAAGCCCAGTGTTCCCATGACCAGCTGCTGCCTGTCCATTCCATTCCATTTCCTGATCATGCCTCCTGCCAGCCTAGGAAAGAGGCGACAAGGTCACCTGCTCAGATGCACCTGCATGTGGCAAGTCCCACCTGCTCAGGGTCACACAGAAGTCACCTTTGTGAAGTCATCCAGTTCACCTCCTCTCTCTTGATTTCCTGAAGGAATCCATAGCTCAATCATAATGACTGTAATAATGATGGCGCTATCCTAAGCAGGAAGCCACATCATTGCCAAAACTCTATCAGGTGACTGCTCTTATTGGAATATTGAGAAAAGTGAGGTGTACTAACATGCCTGAGGCCATACAGATAGTAAATGAAGACCCGCCTGTGGACTGGGCCCCATCTGGCTCCACTGTAGTACGTTGTCTCTTCGTGAAAAGAAAGCACTGGCTGTCTGCTTCTCCCAGGGAGTTTGTATTTTAATTTCTATCTTTGAAAAAGCCCAACTCCTATGGAGCTCTGAATATTCAGCCATTAAGTGAAAGATAAAACTCAGAGCTGTCCCTGCTGGGCACACAGGTATGGATTTGGGGGTGAGCAATTTCAGTGCATAGACAAATAAGGACATTCTCCCGCCCTGCCAGCATGGTCAAATAAAGACAAAAATTCACACTCACCACCCCCTGCATGGGAGAAAGGTGAAGCTATTGGCTCCTGTGAAGATTTATAGCCCCCAAAACTTTGCATCGGGTCACAGTAGGGTTCGGATTCTTTCGGTGGCAGTGGTTCTGGCTTGCTCTCTTTTTTAGACAAACACAGACATCGGAGATAATGATGCCCAGGTGTACTGCCATTTCCAGTGGTGATGGACGCCCGCTGAAGCAGGGAGGGAAGAGCAGGGGGCTAGACCGGATGGAGAGATTGCTCTTGCGGGTCGTGGGTTAGAGGCATTTTCTCCGGATGCTCACCACGGAGTTGAGGCCTAAGGAAGCGGGGGAGTGAATGAAGCCAATACATGTTCCAGGCAGAAAGCGTACGCAGTCAGGACAAAGGCTTCACGTCCAAGAAGTCAAGTCACAGGGGACGAAGTGATGCTCAGAAGGAGCCTCTCTGGCAGGGACAACTTACAGCAGAAAGGCTGCAGCTGCTGTGTTCCCAGCAGAGAGAGAAAAGAAATAGAAGTCTCTGGCCAGGCCACTTATCTTCACATCAGCAGGGTGAAACCTGGACCATCCTTGCATTCATCAGCTTTTCTGGCAACCAGCCCTTGGGCCTCCCAGTCCTGTTTGTTCTTGAGGCGAATAAATCTGAGAGCCTATCCAAGTGTACATTTTCAGATGTGTTTCATCAGATGACAGGGTGCTTTTTAAACTGCCTTGTATGCTAACCAGTAGCATACAGTTGGGTACTGTGCCAAAAGAGAGAGAGAGAAACTTAGAGCTACCCCAAACACTCTTCAGAGGAGTCCAGGTGGCGCAACAGCTAATCGCTGAGCTGCTGGGGATTGAGTCCACCCAGGGTTTCACAGGACAGCAAGCTGCTAGGACCACAGCCTAGACCACCTGATAGGACAGTCGTACTTGCCACATGGGGTCACTGTGAGTCAAAATCCATCCACACAAGGGCAACGGCACCCCAAAGCACCACCACGCTTTCTACTGGACCTTCGAACAGGGCCCTCAAAACACAATTTGCTAATGTCGAGAAAGATGGTCAGAGGCACAGAAGGTCTGCCTACCAGAACATGCGAGCCAGCAAGTCCAAAATTCCGAAATGTAATACCGCTTTTATTACCACAAGCGAAGCAACAGCTGGCTTAGATCCATCTATCTCTTAAACAGAAATGGTGGGAAACACTCAGTAATTTTCCTGTGGAATTATAAAATAAGGCCTGCAAAAACACCGTAGAAATACAAGTCATTCTGTAAATATTAGTCAGGTTCTCCACCAAATGCCTATCGTGGTTAATGACATGCTTCTAACTTAGTCTCTCCCAAAGGGCTTTAGAAAACATTTCCACATTCAATTGGGTCGACCTGTCGCATCCAGAACAAACAACTCGCATGTCTCAAACTCATTGGTAAATGAACTTCAAACGAAAAATCCACCATTGGCAAGAAGTCAAGGGCACTTTTGTCATAACAGTGCTAATATTTGCATGAAATTACTATCTCAAACATTGAGGGGTTTTCACAGACACATACCCTTTGTTTGGCCTTGGTGGACTTCATCCCTGAGCTGTTGGCTGATGTATTTTTATAGATGTGCCCATTCCCAGGAGGTGATGTCTAATGAGAACAGAGCTCCCCGTGACAATTTCTGCGGGAGCCTGCAAAGATAGCCTGCCCTGTCAGCCAGACTTGGCAAAAAACATCATTTCTCTGTGATTCTTTTTCAAGTCTTTGTTGTTGTTTTACATCATTTTATAACATTCCATATATCAATTGTGTTTGGGGTCTTCTCCCCGCCCCCACCCCCACCCCCCGCCACATCACTGCCCTGGTGGGAGTAGGAAGCCCAGCCTTGCTCCTGGAGAGCTGCTGCTGCATTTGAACTGTCAACCCTGTGGGCCGTAGCCCTGCACCCAACCACTGTGCCACCAGGGCTCAGCTTTCCATACATCAATTGTGTCAAACATATTTGTATATATGTTGCCATCATCATTTTCTAGACATTTACTTTGTATTTGAGTCCTGGGTATCAACTCCTCTTTTTGGGTATCCCAAAAAGTTGGGTATCCTTGGGTTACCCAACTCCTGGGTATCCCCCCTCCCACCCTCATGATCCCTTGATAAATGATAGATTGTTTTCATATCTTACACCAACCACTGCCTCTATTCACCCACATTTCTGGTGTACATCCCCCCTGGGGGCATAATTATGTGTAGATCATCGGGGTCCGTTCCCTCTTTCTCCCCTCCACCCCCCTACCTTCTCCCTAGCTCTGCAATTCTTTATTTCTTTAATCTGAAATTCTTTTATGTTGATGGGAGAAACAAAAAATATTTTTCTCAGAATACTTTGCACCAAATCAAAAAGCAAACTCACTGCCTTAGAGTCCATCCCAGCTCACAGTGACCCTATAGGACAGGGTAGAACTGCCTCTTTGGGGTTCTGAGATGGAAAGTCTTGACCCCAGCAGACAGTCTCATCTTCCTCCCTCAAGCCCCGGCAGTTCAAAGTGCTGACCATGCTGTTGGCAGTTCACCATCCGGCCCATTGACATGAGGGCTCCCGCCTCTGCTCACTTCAAATTCCCCCAAGAGGTTGGGTGACGGAAACTCCCTTTAAGATATTCAGAAAAGACAAGACTGGAAAACAAGAAATTTTCACTAGAAACCATGGTTTCCTTTTTTAAAAAAAAGGATTCAGAGACATGGCAGCCTTAAAAGTTAGGGGGAAAAGCATAGCCTTCGAGAACTTGGTAGTAGGTTAGATACAAAACATTGTTTCCTGGTTATCACCATCAGCAAGAAAAAGTGTTCCTTAAAGTGACGGGATGTGATGGGGCTCCCAGAGTCCATGTAAAACAAAATAGCAGCTCTAGTGTCATCTCCTGGGAACTAACACCAGACCACTGAGTTTAGAGACAAGCCCATCGACAGGTTTCTGTTCACGCCCAATTCTGAAGGAGCACCCATTAGACGCAGATTGGGAAGGAAGGTGTCCTGGCAAGCAACACAGATGGCCTGATGCTTGAGTGACTTCTGACTCATACACAGCAATCCTCGGGGACAAAGGAGACTGCCCTGGGGGGTTTTCTAGCTGGTGATCTCTACAGAAGCTGAATGACAGGTTTCCCCACACATCTGCTAAGTGGATTCAGATCAGCCATGTAAGGATTCCCAGCAGTCCTTAACCATTGCAATACATAATGCCTTCAAAAACCGAGAAGTCCTCACTGCTGTGGAGCCCATGCTTCCTCGGAGTGACCCCAAAGGACAGACTAGAAAGGTCCCAGTGGGTTTCCAAGGCTGTACATAGTGAGGAGAGCAGAAAGCCTGTCTTTTGCCCAGGCAGCACTGGTGGGCTCACATGGCAGACTTGCAGTTAAGAGCCCCGAGGTGCTAAGGAGAGCAGAGACTCCTTTCATCCTGAGGACCGGTGCCTGATTGTGAATGGCCACGATGATCCTGGTCCTACCACTGCTATGCTGAAGGATTGGACAGCATCTCATTCTCGAGGACCTTGGTCATTTCCCTCTGCAGACCCGAGTACAGTCTCTTCACACACACTTTATTCTCTCCAGCCCCCACCACCGTCTCGCCACTTTTGATGCCCCATTTGGTGAGGGCTGGCAGCATTCTCAGCATCTCCTGTTTAGCTCTATACAGAAAGCCCTTCTTGCTAGATAAAATTCTTGCCAGATTTCAAGGGTGATGAGCAGTCTGTTTTTTCTCCATGAATCTCATCTGGTTTGCCCCAGACCCTAGTCCCTCAAGCTGCAGCATGCACACTCCTTATTCTATCCATCAGTTGAGATGTCTCTCAGCTGGGGCAGATGTCTGTCAGTCCTGGCAGACAGCCGTCGATTGCCTAGGCTCTGGAACCTACCCCCACAGCACATGGAAACGTGTGATCTTGGGTCTCTTCTGCTGAAATCTTAGGCACAGATGATGGGCAGGGCCCTTAGTCTGCACAAGCACTCCTTCACCACGTGGATTTGAGGAGGCAGACGCAGACCGCATGTCCCAGGACAGACTACTCAGAGTGCTGTCTACCCCTGTCAAGTACACGCATGTCGATCCGTGAGCAGACGCAGGCATGTACTCTTCCTGGACCACCGCCCTCGTGCGATCTGGGAAGCAGCTTTATTGGCACTCATAATAGGCCATGGAACTGGTTCCCCGGAGGCAGGAAGTAAATCCAGTCTCTTCGATGGATTCAGACAGCAGCCATTTTCACCACTGGGGGGTGATTGAGACTGTTATTAGATGCATATTTTTGTCCCTATAACCCCTGAATGGTCAAGGAAAGCTACTTCTCAGTGTGGGAGAAGCAGGGAAAGGAGCCATGGTGGTACTCATCACCGGGCGCCTAATCACAGGATCAGCAGTTCAAACCCACTAGCTGCTTCACGTTGAAAGATGCAGGTCTACTCTTGGCAAAATTTAGCAGTCTCTAAACTCCTAGGGAGCAGTTTCGACCCTGTCCGGTAGGGTCACTACATGTCGGAATTAACTCTGAGTTTGGTTTTGTTTTGGTCCTATGTGGCATGTTTTCAGAACCAAAAAATCTGATACCATTTTCTTGGTGAAATATTCCATAGTACTGTTAAAATGACATTAAAGTGAAGTTGTGTTGTTGACAAAATGGCCTCAGCAGTCTAGTGGACTTCTCTTTACCAAATCCTCCGTCGATCCCCCAACCCTCGCCAACCAATGAGGTTCTGACCCAATGAGATCCTCGATAACGGCGTTTCAACTGTAAATTGTACAAGTCAATCAGAAATAAGTTTTTTTCGCTTTCAAATTTTGCTCCACCAACCGACCACTGCTAAGACTCAGTGGAGTATCTTTCCACACATGGTTTGGTGCTAATCTTTGAAACTTCTATGCAAATAGACCCAATCTAATCAATAAATTTTTCGACTGTTTCTTTTCACAGTGTTATGGAATTAAATATATAATTTGTTTCATTCTCAGATCCCAAGAGATGAATCGAAAACCTTTAAACCTTGGTCCATTCCTATAGCATAACATTGTTGCCGTTTCCTAAAAGGTAAGCAATAAACTAATAAATGATTATTCAAAAAAATTAACTATTCCTTGGGGCTGAGCCCCGGTGGCATAGTGTTTGTGTGCAGGACTGCGGCTCACAGGATTGGCGGTTCAGATCCACCATCTGCTCTCCAGGAGCAAGGCTGACCCTCCTACTCCCACCAGGAGGCAGTGATGCCCACAAAAAAATTAACTTTTCCACTGGTTTTCAATCTAGGATTCCACAAACATTTAAATTGAGTTGTATTTTTAAACCAATATATCTCATTCAACATTGGGGGGGGGGGGCATGACTGCTCTTTGGTGGTCATGGGAACTACCCAGCCTTGCTCCTGGAGAACTGCTGCTGGATTTGAACCACCAAACCAATGGGCCACAGTCCCACACTCAACCACTACGCCACTGGGGATCAGCCCTCAGTCAACATTTTAAACACTAACCAGGCACAGTTTTGGCTAGTGAACCAAAGGGTGAAGATATTTTAACCATCATTGCAGTTTTTTTCTTCCTATTCAAAATTAAAATGAAAATATTACGGGTTATGGGAAGCAAGATATTTTATAAATATTATTCTCTGATACACTTGAAAATCACTTATAACTTGAATGCAAACACTAAGTTGAAATCTATTAATTATTCCATTTAGAATTAATAAGTGATATTTGGAAGAATTATTCTGTCGCTATCACTTTCAACAATTTTGTATTTAACACAAAACGCAGGGCATTGAGACTTTGCAGAATGGTCCCAGAAACTCTTTGAGAAGCATATCATGATTAAAAAAAAAAGCATCTGTTTGTTGATAGAAAATTAAAGTTTTTCTTTCCTTCTCTCTCAGCAAACAACACATGAGCCTGGTGAGCATAGTGGTGCTTACCTGTGAACAAAAATGCCAGCAGTTCACACCCACTAGCAGGAGAAAGATGTGGTGATCTGCTAACGTGGAGATTACAGTCTTGGGAAACCCCTAGAGCCAATCTTCTCTGTCTGACAGGATTGCAGTGGTCAGAATTGACCAACCCCAGTGAATTTGGCTTGGCTTAGTGGGCAACAGCAGAACATTTTTGCAAGCAGTCAGAAGAGGGAGAACTGCATCCTAAATAAGATAAATAAATAAAGATATTTTCCCCTTCAAATCAAACTCCCAAATAAATGTAAACAATCATTAAATATCAACATAAATTACATACGTTTTTAGTTTACTTTTAATTGGAAGTTAATGCATACATCATTCCATAGTTCAGTGATGTCAAACAGAATTGTACATTTGCTACCACAATCCATTTGCAAACATTCTTTTTCTCCCTGGCCTCCTCAACAGTGGCCTCGTTTTACCCCACCACCACCACCACTGTACCCCTCGAACCCAAAACCCTTAGTCTACTAGCTCTCCATATAGGTTCATCAATCCTGGATAGTACATAGACTTTACTCCATTGTACTCTGTAATATATGGGCAACTTGTTTTGAGAGCAAATTAAATAAATAACGAGAATCTGTTTCTCCTTTCACAATAAAAGAAATCAAAAGAGGCAACATTTAAAGATAGATCTCAAATTTTTTTCTCCTCCCCCCCCCCCCACATCACTGCCCTGGTGGGAGTAGGAAGCCCAGCCTTGCTTCTGGAGAGCTGCTGCTGGATTTGAACCTCCAACCCTCTGGACCATAGTCCCGCACACAACCACTGTGCCACCAGGGCTCAGATTTTTTTTTGATTTTTTTTTAATCTCAAATTTTTTTAAAAACCTCACTGCCATCGAGTCACCTCTGACACATGTAATCATAAAGGACAGGATGGAACTGCCCTTGTGAGTTTCCAATTCTGTGGCTCTTTTTATTATTGCCATCATTAGTAATGATTTTACTAGGAGCGCTTACAGATATTGTAATACTCCATATTTCAAGTAGATCAAGGATAATTGTACAAATGCTACCACCATCAGTTTCAATAAATTTTCTTCTTGAAGTCTTTGATGTCACCTCCCCCTTGTTCCTCCCCTCCCCCTCAAGAACCTGTATTGTTATATTACATTATTATTATCATCATCACTATTTTGTCATATCTTACACAACTCATGTATCCATTCACCTGCAATTCGGTTATTCATTTCCTCAAGTGGGGTTATACAGTCATCACTGCTACCAGCTCCCCCTTCCTACCCACACCCCCTCTTCCTGTACCCTCAGGAAATCATTATTCCTGTTACTGTTTCTGACAGGTTATCTATCTTGGCTTTCATGTATCAAGCACTCTTAAGTATGCAAATGAACATATGCAGTTCTAACAAGAGTAATGAGGTCAAAAAAGACCATAATAGTAAGAGGAGGAAATATTAAAGAACTAGAGGATAGCTATATGTTTCATTAGTGCTATACTGCTCCCCAGATTTATCATGCCATCTGTGTAGGACTGTCCAATTATCCTAGACAATAGCTCTTTATGGGAACAGAAAGAGTCTCATCTGTCTTTCTCAGAGCAAATGATGGTTTTGAACAGCTGACCTTGCAGTTAGCAGCGGCCCAACACATAACCCACTATGCTATGAAGGCTCCAATTATACCTCTTTAAAAACATACACTTAAATGTTTACAAAATAATAATGGTGCTAGACAAGAACATGTACATGGGTGCAGATAAGAGCTGGAAACACAGGGAATCCGGGACAGATAAACCCCTGAGGACCAATACCAGGAGAGGAAGGGGAAGATGGGGGGAGAAAGGAGAAACCGATCACAATGATCTACATATATCTCCCTCCCTAGGGGACGGACAACAGAAAAGTGGGTGAAGGGAGACATTGGTCAGTGTCAGGCTTGAAAAAATAATAATAATTTACAAATTATCAAGGGCTCGTTTGGGGAGGGGAAGGGGAAACAAGGAGGAGTTATACCAAGGGCTCACTCACATAGAAAGAAAAAGTTTTGAAAATGACAGTGGCAACAAATGTACAAATGTGCTTGACACTATGTATGTATGTATGTGTTTTGAAAAGAGCTACATGAGACCCCAAGGAAATGATTAAAAAATAAATAGATAAAATTTAAAACTTAAGAAATAAAAATATAAAGTGTTTAAAAAATAAGAATGATGGCAAATGTGGTCAAATATGCTTGATACACATGATGTATGGATTGTCATAAGAGCTGTAAGGCCCCCCAATTAAATGATCTTTTAATTAAAAATAAATAAAACCATACACTTTGAATGGGGGAAAATTACCTTAACTCTTATTCTTTCTCTCAACTCCTTCCTTTCCCCCCCCAAGAATCAATATTATGTAAAATCATTCTAATTTTTATATGAAAAATGTATGTAAAGTGCATAGCATAGTTTAAAACTCCATAAATAATACACTTTCAGCTGTGTCAAATATACGCCATCAATGAATTAAGTTGTCAAGCTTTAATATGAACTTCAAAATGAAGACCACCTTCAAATTGCAATGACAAGTTTAAAAAGCACTTTAGAATTTATTACAATTTTCTTTATGCTGTGCAAAGTAATTAGGAGTAATTAAAGTCATTAAATCCCTCCAGCTGTTCTGGATGCGATGTCTGTTCCTGTGAAGGTGTGTCATCTTGGAAGAAGGAGATGTAAGGGTCTTCTGAGTCAGAATCAACTCAACGGCAGTGGTTTTTAGGGAGAAAAAAGTAACTGCCCCCATGTACTTAGCTATCAGGAAGGTTTTCAACTATGTCTTCTTCTTCCACAGAAACACTCAAAAAGTTGAGTAGTCTTTGTTTTGAATTATTCTTTTGTTTTGTCTTCTAGGTGTCAAATACAAGTTACAAGATGGCATATGAATCTCAACTGGGCTCCAAATTGATAATCAGATTCTGCTGTGTGGGTTGGGGGTGGGGTGGGGACATTATTTGAGCTTGATAAGTTACTTGATTCTTCTAATCTGATTGAGCTAACATTATTTGAATCTGATGAATCGATGAATCCTTATTTGCAAATGCTTTACTTAGTCTTTGCAGCCCGGGCACCGCCCAGCCAGCACGCCGCCTCTGTACAGCCTGCAAGAACAATGCTGATTCGTTGGTGGTGGGAAAGCCAAGGCTTTCTTTCTGTGTCCATGCAATGTCACTGAACTGGTAGGACAGGTCACAGCCATAGACTGCAAGACGCCTCTCAGGAGTTAAGCACAGGATTACCTAACGTGTATAGGAGTGAAGCATGTGTATGACTCCAGTGTTGCATTTGACTCAAGAAGCCCTGGTGGGCTGGGAATCTGGTACTGCACGCTCTGACCGTGCAAACGTGAGCTGTCTTGGGAACCACAGAGAGGGCCCCCCCCCCCCGCCCCGGCATGGCCACAACTCTGTGGCAATGAGTCTGCCAGCCACAGAGCAATGACACCACAAGAGTTCTTGATTTTTTGTTTTATGCTATTTACTGTGCACTGACTATGAGTCTGTGTATGTGTTTGTTTGTGTTTGTCTGTGTGTGTGTTTGAGAGCAAAGGAGTAGTATTTCTCCTACCAAAAAAATCTGCTATTTGACCAATGGGTATATTTTTAGAATTTGGGAAAGACAGAGCAAAATCATTTTAGTGTATCATCACAAAGCCCTTTGTCTTTTTTTTTTTTATAAAAAATTATCCAGGGCTGAGCCCCGGTGGCATAATGGTTGTGCACGGGACTGCGGCCCACTGGGAGGGAGGTTCAATTCCAGCAGTGGGGCTGGGTCTCCTACTCCCACCGCCGGAGAGCAGTGATGCCCCCCCCCAAAAAAAAATTCAATATATATCAGAATTTCAGAAATAACACAGGGCTCTTTTCCATACAGTGGTGGAGACAACATGATGCAAAAGGAATTCTAAATTGTAGCCACCCCTGTGGGGTGGGTTAAAAGGCATAGGACACATCAAATTCCACTGATCTGAGTTTAGGGTCTTCCAGAGGACAATAAACATTTGACCAGTCAGGTTGTAAACTGACACTCTGGCAGCCAGAAATCACCAGATCAGACCCACGAAGCCATTCTTGGTACCAACTTCTGGAGGGAAGAAGACACTGAGACTGAGGTGAGAAGTTTGGGTGACCTGTGAGAGCAGGTGCGTGGTCAGGCATGCAGCACAGCTGAGAAGCAATGGTGGTCCCTGTGGGTCACAGGAACGTTTACTGGGGCACAGCTAGCTACAGGTCCCCTCCCCCTCCACTGCTTTTGGAGCTCTACGAGGTCACAGGAGCCCAAAGAGAAAGGAGAGAGGAGCAGAAGGGTCATGGGAAGGACAAAAATTATGCAAGAGACATGACTGGATGAGCCAATGAACTTAGTGGGTGTGGCTGAGGTGAAATGAGGTCTTCGAACTTTTTTTTTTTTTTAGCTCTTTAGAAAATAAAAGCCTTCACACTAGCAGATCAGAAGCAAACTGCCAGAGGAAGATATGGAACGAGGCCATTGCTATTGTCAGATGGATCTTGGATAAAAGCAGGAATACAAGACAGATGTCTACCTGTGTTTGAACAACTACACAGGCCACGAGTCTGTGTGGATCATAACAAAATATGCATAATGTGATGAATGGAAATTCTGGAACACTTTGTCATGTTCAGGCAGAACCTGTACGTCAGAGGTCCTCAAACTACGGCCCACGGGCCACATGTGGCCTGCCGAGGACACTTATCTGACCCGCCAGGTGTTTGTGCCACCGCTGCTTTCCGGCTTAGCAGCTGACTCAGTCCAGGCCCGCAGTGAATTTGTTCATAGTTTGTTTTTGTTTTTTTTTTTCAACTAGAGTCCGGCTTTCCAATGGTCTGAGGGACAGTGAACTGGCCCCGTTTAAAAAGTTTGTTCTCAAACTTTTTGTTCTCCCCCTGCCGTATGTGGATCAAGTGGCAGTCACTGAAATTCAGCAAGGGGATACTGTGGAGTTGAACATTGGAAACGTTGTGTGGTAGGGTTGTATCCTTTTCACCTGACTTACTCAACTGTGCGCTCAAGTAATTGTTGGAGAAGCCAGGCTATATTGGGGAACAATGTGGCATCAGGATTAAAAAGTCTCAACTTGGCTTCCTGAGAATGAAGAGTCAGCACAGAGAAGAAGCAAGAAGGGAACGAAATCTTCACCACTGAGCAGGTAAACGGAGTCAGCCCGAGTTGAGAAGCTGTGTTCTGGACAAGGCAGAGTGCACGGTCTCTGAAGCTATACCCTTCGGGAATGGTTGGGCTCTGAAAACTGAAACCATTATTTAAAAGAAATCTATTTTATCCCGGAAAGATCTGGGAAATCCTCCAAGATAATTGTAGGAGTGCATTTTAAGAGTTGAACCTGAAAGGCATCAGAAGAAAAAATGTGACACTTTTTCACATCAGACAAATGGATGTTAAATTTACTTCATGATAGTTTGTGGCTTTCATCTGGAGAAGACCAAGAAACAAAAACCAGACCCAAACTAATAAAAAATTGCTGTCGCGCTGATACCAACTCACGGCAAGCCCATGAAACAGAACAGAGCCTTCTTCGGGTTTCCAGTAATGTCCATCAGGATGGGAGCAGATGACCTCGTCTTTCTTCCTTAGAGCGGCTAGTGGCTTGAGGTTCGGAGCCCCACACCACCCCCTAGGCCACCGGGACTCCCTAATGTGGTTAAACAATAGGCAATATAATTATAGTTCCCTTTGAAAGCAATGCTGACCTACCTTAAAGTTCTGGTGAAGGGTTATAAACCACGTGGCACAAATGATGAAGCATGTGAGGACTGACTGAAAGATTGGTGGTTCAAACCCGCCCTCAGAAGACAGCCATTGAAAATCGTGTAAGCAGCAGGTTTCCTTCTTGAAACAGAGGGGATTTCCAGGAGTGGAAATGGACACCGAGTAACTTTTTTAATGTGCTCTACAAGTGTCCTAAGGGGTGCTATGAGTTCGAATCTACTCAATAGCAGTAAGTTTGGTTTGCATTTTGGATACATGACTACCTTATCACCACTCCAGCAGCATAGTAGGAGCCCAGAGGCGTAGTGGGTGATGAATAGGCCTACTCACCATAAGGCCAGCAGTTCAAACCCCTAACCCACCCCAATGCAGAAACATAAGGCTTTCTACTCCCATAAAGAGCCACAGTCTCGGGAAACCACAGGGGCAGCTCTCCTCTGTCCGATAAGGCCCCTTGTGAATCAGAACCAACTTGCTGGTGGTGAGGGAAGAGTCTCCTAGTATCGTTGCATTTTAGTAGTAGTAACAGAGAGTAGAGTAATAGCTGTCGGACAGTGGTCATGTTCTATTTAGTTGTGGTTTCCTTTGGGGTAAATAACTTCCCATCACACAACCAACCGTCACTGAATCCATTTTGACTCATAGTGACGCTCTAAGTTCCAAAGCTGTAGATCTTTGTGGAAATCGGCTGGGTTAGAACAGCCCACCTTGTGGTGAGCGATCCAGAGCTTTACCCCCTGGGCCCTCAGGGCTCCTTTCTGTCACACAGCCAACCAAACAGCTCCCAGCTGCTAAGCAGATTCCAGCTCAGGGTGACCCTGCAGAAGGGAGCGGAACAATGCCTGTGGGTCTCTGAGCCCGTCACTCTTTACAGGAGTAGAAGACTGAGCCCCGGTGGCGTAGTGGTTGAGTGCCGGACTGCGGCCCACGGACTTGGCAGTCAAATCCAGCAGTGGCTCTCCAGGAGCAAGGCTGGGTAGCTCCTGGGACCAGTGATGTCTCCCCCCACCCCCAAAAAAATACACAAAACTCTTTATAGTTGTAGAAAGCCTCATCATTCCCCTACAGAGTGCCTGGTGGTTTAGAACAACTGACCTGTGACTGGCAGGCCAATATGCAATCGCTGTGACACTAGGGTGCCAATGTGCCCCAACTGTGAAATTTTTCAAAAATAAGCCAAAGAAAGATGGCTATGTAAATAAGCCAGGTACCAATTCAACATATATTTGAGATAATTTTCTAACACAGAACTATTTCAATCAGAAGTCATCAGAGAGAGCTGTCATTCTTCAGCTACAGTAGAATATACTAAGAGGGATTTATACTAATGGTCTCATTAGTCTATAGGTATCAATTTCACCTTCTCACACAACTAACATTGATTTTTTTGGGGGGTGGTATCACTGGCCTCTGGCGGGAGTGGGAGGCCCAGCCTTGCTCTTGGAGAGCTGCTGCTGGATTTGAATCAACAAGCCAGTGGGCTTGTTTTTATTTTTAATGAATGCTTTAGCTATCATGTAACTTGAGTGTAGATATTGTGATCAACCCCAAACATTATATATTTGGCAAGTCACTTCGAACTATTTTCTGAATAAGTACTTTTTACAGTAGCCAAGCTTTCTCCTTTTCCTGGCTATCATTTCTATGCGGAGGGTTTCTTGAACCCCTCCTCCCAACTATTCAGCTTATTCTAAAACCTAAATAATATTGTATGTTTACTGAGGATGGGGAAAATAAGCCTTTTAAAAGAATTGCCAGTTATTATGATAAGTTATATGAGCTCCTAATAAAATGATTTTAAAAGAATTACCTTTTAAATTTTACTAAAATATTAAGTAATTACATGATTTTTTTTCAGTTTGCATAAACCATTTTAGTCAGCAACTGAAACAGTATGTGTAAGATGTAAGAACTGAATGACATTGTTTTTATCTAAAATTAAAATGGGAAGTTCACTGTACCATGTAAAAGTTTTAGGAGACTCTGAAAAATACTTCAAGACAAATAAACGTTGAACTACGTTGAACAAGTCCTATGCACTCAGAGTTGTTCCTCTTTCGTGTGTTACCCTGTGTCTTTTGTTTTATTTTCATTATTGTTGAGACTAAACCCAGCAAAACATAGTCCAACTTTTTATATAACCTCTCACCATACCTCTTCGCTTTAAAACATCCCCGCTTCACCGTTTCCATATGTATAAGTCCATGACAGCGATGACATTCTTCAAGTGGGACAACCACCCTTTCCTTCCTTTCCTCACTCCCCCTCCAGCTCCCATCTACCTGCCGCTGGTGTCGTGACTCTCCCGTGTTGATTTTGAAAGCACGTGGCGCTCAAGACAGACCATTCTGTCTTAACGAGTATGCTCTACTTTCATGTCTGGGTTCGAACACTTGTCGCAATCGCCACACAGAACCCACAAGCAAAGTTGACTATTCGAGGGTTTATGAAGGAAGCGAACAGGTTGTCCTGTCAATGAGAAGCACTGGAGACGGCGGCTCTTCAGGATGTGCTTGTTCCAAAGTGCTTTCGTGACTGCTGATAAATGCTCAAAGGACTTGCAGCTTTTTGTAATCCTCGACCCTATGGGCTTTCCGCTCAAGCACCCTGGGCTGCAAACCCACCTCCCCTGGATTCACCCCATTCCACAAGCCAGCCTTCAGCCCCAACGCACTCAGCTTTTCTTGCTCCCTAGCCCGGGAA